>PVKV010028187.1:0-25322 GCA_004027835.1 Alouatta palliata | reverse complement strand
AGACTGGACAGCGAAAATGTGGCACATATACACCATGGAATATTATGCAGCCGTCAAAAACGATGAGTTTGCATCCTTTGTAGGGACATGGATGAAACTGGAAGCCAACATTCTCAGCAAACTGACACAGGAACAGAAAACCAAACACCGCATATTCTCACTCATAGGCGGGTGTTGAACAATGAGAACACATGGACACAGGGAGGGGAGCATCTCACACTGGGGTCTGTCGGGGGGAAAAAGGGAAGGGACAGCAGGGGGCGGGGAGTTGGGGAGGGATAGCATGGGGAGAAATAACAGATACAAGTGATGGGGAGGAAGGCAGCAAATCACACTGCCATGTGTGTACCTATGTAACAATCTTGCATGTTCTTCACATGTACCCCCAAACCTAAAATGCAATAAAAAGTATATAAAAAAAAAAAAAAGAAATAATGATGGTCAACATTAAAGCACTATTTCTTATAAAAGGTGAAACTTGTATGTCTTATCTCATTTATCCTAACATAGCCCTGCGAATTAATCACTGCTACAATACCCATTTGACAGATGAGGAAGCTGAGGTACAAGGAAGGAAGTGCATTACCCAAGGTCATACAGCTAGCAAGGGTGAGGTCAGAGGTACACTGTTGGGTTTAAGTCCAGCTCACATGCTGCTCAGTTGGAAGGAAACTTGCAGCCCCTGTCATCAGCCGCTGTGTCCACCGGACAATTCTCCTGACCCTACCACCCAAGCAAGTATCAAGGTTTAATTGTCCTTAAGCAAGGGAAACTGTCAGAGTTTCCATCTCTTCCTGGAATTAGGCCCTTTCCTGGGGCTCTCTGCTTTCACAGGGCCTTATTCACGCCACTCCAGAAAAGCACAGAAGAACATTGTCTTGAGGAAACTTGAAGAATGGGTGGGTTTTTGTGGCTGCCAAAGGCATAGAGATGATAATCCCAGATCCTACCCGAGTTCTGAGGGGTCTCAGGACACCCAGATTTTGCAGTGGGGAGGAAAAAAAAGGCTTTTCACTTTCTGCCTAACCAAACATATATATCATCTATTTGAGATGGAGTTTCACCGTTTGTCACTCAGGTTGGAGTGCGATGGCGAGATCTCAGCTCACTGCAACTTTCACCTCCCGGATTCAAGCGATTCTCATGCCTCAGCCTCCTGAGTAGCTGGGATTACAGGCACCTGCCACCACACCCAGCTAATTTTTTGAATTTTTGGTAGAGACAGGGTTTCACCATGTTGGCCAGGCTGGTCTCAAACTCCTGACCTCATGATCCGCCCGCCTCAGTCTCCCAAAGTGCTGGGATTACAGGCGTGAGCCACCACATCCTACAGAAAACATATTTGAAACAAAGTTTCGACCCATGTTGTCCTTCCCCCAAGCAAACATCTGCTCCTAGAGGCATGGCCCCACAGGGGCACTGAGAATGAGGACCTATCAATCTCACTCCAGACAATAGCATTTGCTCTAGCTCTTCCTGGTCCAGGGTCCACCTCACCCACATCCACTTTGTAAAGTTGCTAATAAGTTTTGGAGATTCCTGAAACTGAAGACTGTAACCCTGCAAGGGGAGACACCAAGAAATCAGTCTCTTCCTGAGACCCCCAGAATACAAGACGACCAAGTCAAGGGCAAGGTCTGGGTTTTAATTATCTGCTCTTCTTGCTCAGTGGTTCTGTAGAGAACAGAACAGAGTCTACACCATGCCCATACCAGTGTCTACTGTCTGGAGGAGAGAATGAAGGGTGGAGCGTGCAGGACGACTTGCTTCAGCTTTATATCCAGGTGGAGTCAGGACCAGCTGTGTGCTCTGGTCCAGAGGATGCTTATGGATGTGTGGGTGAGAGGACAGATGGAGGGTGGGGTTGGCAGCAGAGCCACTTGTGAGCCTCCTTTGACTCAGAGTGGGACGAGGTGGGAGCACCTCGGCATGACTATAATAACCTTCACTGCCACACCTCTGTGCTGCTAACAAAGTTTGATATAAATTCTGTGGATTGACAGTGTCCATCCCCCAAAGAGATACTAAAACCAAATCTCACCTTCCGGAGGCAAAGCATTCATTGCTGACATTTAGTGGTGGCAATATTGGGAGTTACAGGGGGTGGGATTAGCTCACAGAGAAATCTGGTGGGGGGGCAGGGCCAACCTCCATTCTCTCTAGTCCTTTCTCTATCTATGGGTCAGAACACCTTAATTCCAACTTGTCCAGGTCCACAGTCCACACAGTAGACCCAGGACAAAAATTAGAAATGAAATTCAGCTGCAAGGTTGCACCATCCCAGGAGCTCTCTTGCAAGCCTGGGTGTCTCTCAGAACTCCTGACCCCTTCCATAGATGCCATTCACTCCTCAGAGAAAGTGACCTCCCCCAGGGTGGAAAGCGTAGAATCTAGAGGCTGCCCCCACACAAGCACTGACAGAGCCTACTTTCCTTCACATCCCCCTGAAGCACTTAAAGATATCCATCACCAAAAGACATCTGTGATCTTGGGCACTGACCCCTTGACCTCCCAGCAGCTGGGGTTTCTGACCTGAGCTCAGTGGCTTTCAATTCCCACAAGGAGAGTTTCCCTGGTTTCTCAAAGGCACTCCTAAAGCCCCAGGTGGTGGGCTAGTATTTCTCAGGAGGCTCTGTCCTGGATCCTTGACCCCAGCCAAGGTCCAGTTGGAACGTAGGACAGAGAGGAGTCCTGCAGAAGCTCATTCTCCCTACTTCTGGGACTCACTTCCTCTCTTTCCTATCTTTGGGTTCCTTTAATGAAATGTTCTTCATCCTAGGCAGGAAAACCATTTCCCTGAAAAATATAAAATCCATTGCTGAGCGCTGCAGCGAGAATTAACCTTGATTACCGCAGTAATTTACTAATCAAAACTGGAGACCTGCTAATCAAGCTGGAATTGCCAGCTGCTTGATTTTTATAGTAACATAACCAAAATCGAACATTTGGTAAACAAGGGGTGTGGGTGTGATGGGGAGACTGCGACAAGGTGAAGGAGGGGCAGGGCTGTCCCAGGGGCTGGAAAAAGGCTGACATGTGCTCTGTTGACTGGGCAACAGGAACAGCCCAAACAGACAGAAATGCAGAAACTTCTTCTGAATGGGACAGCCCATGGGAACTCATGCAGGGTGAGTACTGATGCAAAACCAGGCTTTTTGCAATATGGCTTGTTTCAGGTTTGGGATCTCGGGGAGTGCGTGCTTCGATTCGTTTATTTGGGGGGGGGCAATGCCAGCAAACGTCCATGGGGGAGCAAGGAAGCGAGACAGGGAAGAGAAGAAAGCCGGATGGGTTTGAGAGCAGGTTGCTGCTAGGGGTAACTAGAGCTCAGATCTGCGAAGACCCCTGGGGATACTGTGCAAAATGGGCCACAGAGTGGTCCCACCCAATGGGGACAGATGCTCCTGGGGATATTAACTCCCCAGTGCTTCTGAGCTGCCTCTCCTGCAGGGATGGAGGATCTTGCAGTAGAAATCAGTCCACAAATGAGCCCTGTGAGTGCTGTGGAGATGTGGATGGCACCAACTGCCTTGAATTGTATTTGCTCCTCTGCATGGCTTGTCTTTAAACTTCACTCCTTTAGCAAACATCAGCCCCTCTGAAATGCACTGTTTTGAAGAATAAGGCACCATGCTCCCTCATACATCTGTGCTTTCGTCCATGCTGTTCACTCTGACACGGATGGAATCAGGTGAGGGGCCTCTCTCTGGGCCACGTGACCTATGGTGTGCCCAGAGTACCTCTTGCTTCAGCTCCTAATAGCACCTGCCACTCTGTGCACTTCCGTTTCTATTTCCCTCCCCTCTTGCCAGACTGAAAATAACAGGAGGGCTGGACTGTGCTTTTCTCTGCATTCCTCCAGTCTAGAAGAATACTTGGCAAGTGGGTTCTCAATAAATCTGTGCCAATCAGATGACTGATGAGCCTAGATCGAGGGCTGCAGAAGAACGTTTCTGTCCAGGAACGAGCGACCTCGTAAACACGGGCCTTCCAAGTTGCAAATGCCCTTTATCATGTGTGACCGCTTCACTCTCCAGCCAGGAGACAGGTAAGAAAGGAATCATTATGATATGTGCCCCACACAAGACGAAACAGACCTGAGTTCAGCCTCAGCTACAAGGAACAGCCACTCCATCAGCACCAAATTCTAAGTGGCCGAGCCCAGAACCGAACCCGGATGACTTGACTCGGAGCTGCTGGTGCTTTCTGAAGCAGAGAGCAATCTCATCTGTGCCAGGCTGCAGCCCAAGGGTCCTGGCTCCCAGGACCACACCCTCCTCTGAGTTCCTTTCCTGGCCCCACGGTGCTGAGCAGTGCAGCAGGTAAAGATGTGGATACCGGAGTTGGTCCTGATCCTCCTCTATCCCATGCCCTCAGTGAGTATTTCATCATTAACAATAATAACAAGGGCACTCCGTATTTAGCACCTCTCCCTGAAGCAGCCTCCTGGCTGCTGCACAGGGAAAGATGGGTTCAAGAGGCAATGCTGGTTGCTGGTGATGAGAAGGCCTGATCGGGGGCCAAGCACTGCACAGATAATGACATAAGTTTAGACAAGGAGCAGTGGGCACTGGAAAGGTCATAGAAAGAGAGTAGGGGAAATGTGTTCATCTGTTTGCATTGCTGTAAAGGAATGCCTGAGACGGTAATTTATAAACAGAAGAGGTTTATTTGGCTCATGGTTCTGCAGGCTGTAGAGAACCTGCATGGGGCTGGCATTAGCTTCTGGTGAGGCCTCAGGAAGTTTCCAATCATGGCAGACGGGGAAGGGGAGCCAGTGTGTCTCAAGGCGAGAGTGGGAATAAGAGAAAAAGGAGAAGGTGCCAGGCTCTTTCAAACAACTGGCTCCCCTGTGAACTTGGAGTGAGAATTCCCTCATTATGGTGAGGATGGCACCCAGACACCATCATGGATCCTCTCCCATGACCCAAACACCTCCCAGTAGGCCCCATCTCCACCACTGGAGCTCACTTATCTACATAAGATTTGGAGGGGACAAAAGATCCGAATCATATCAAGAAACAACCACAGCACATCTCCCCAGCCCCAGCCAGGGCTGGCTCAGGACTGCTTCTCAGCACTGAAAAAGGAGGGCCATAAGGTTTCTGACTAGTGGAAGTAAAACAAAGCATGAAGGAGGGTCAGAGAATGGAGCCTCCTTCAGGTGCTGACACAGAGCTGGGCCTGGAAGAGAGGCCGGAGGGAGGACTGGCTGGCCGTGAAGACGCTGGGCTGATGAGTGCAAGGGCAAATGAGGAAGGTCTAAAAGGTCCGAGCAGTCCACATGCATGTGACGGGAACAGCCTCTGAGGGATTTCTGCAGGAACTCCCACCTGGAGTTCCCCCAGAGGTTGGGGAAGAAACGTCTGTGAGCAGTTGTTGGTCATCCACACTTGGTGCCATGGAGGTGCTGATTTGGAGACGCTCACCCTCCAGCACCATGGACAAGGAGAGCAGGGGCTTCCAGGAAAAAAAAAAAAGGTCTTCTACTTCTCAGGGTTCCCTCTAAAGCGCCAAGAGGGTAAGACATGCAAGGAGACTTCAAGAGGCTGGGCAATGCAGGTACCAGCATTCTGTCTCCACCTACGGAAGAGGTAGCTGCCCATCCTACAGTCTGGGCTCTGAAATCATGATTTCAAGCAGTAGCAACTGGAAAGAGGAGACTTCCCTTCTCTAGTGAACACGTTCTAAACGAGCTCAGTAATAAACGTGGCTGGTAACCAGCCAAGAAAAAGGGCCCCGAGGCTGCTGTGGACACAGAGACACTGACGTTGCCACGTGTGTCCAGCTGACTGCCCCCAACCACCCGCCTGGGCTCTGTAAAGCCAGGAGTTGAGGCTCTTTTTAAATTAAACTTACATTTTTCCTTTTTTTTTTTTCTTTCTTTCTTTTTTTTTTTTTTCGAGATGAAGCCTCACTCTGTTGCCCAGGCTGGAGTACAGTGGCAAGAGCTTGGCTCACTGCAACCTCCACCTTCTAGGTTCAAGTGATTCTCCTGCCTCAGCCTCCTGAGTAGCTGGGATTACAGGTATGCACCACCACACCTGGCTAATTTTTGTATTTTTAGTAGAGATGAGGTTTCACCATGTTGGTCAGGCTGATCTCAAACTCCTGACCTCAAGAGATCCACCCACCTTGGCCTCCCAAAGTCATGGGATTACAGGCGTGAGCCATTAATGTTTAATTACTTAAATAATACATGAACATGTTCTTGTTATAAAATATTAAAACAATACAGATAAGATTAGAGTCCTCTCTGACCCTCTCCCATCCCAATCCCCATATATTCTGTACTATCGTAATTATCTGTGGGCATGTAGCTTCCCGACATATCCTTTGTATTTCGGTGAAAAACATGGCATTGGTAGGAAACGAGGGACTGTCATCCTTGCCATTCTTGATCTCTATATAAACATGATGTGGACATTTCTCTGTTACTCAGAGGCGAGCCATACGTTTGTGTCTGGTCACTATGCACCATTTCCCTGCCTGCTGGGCTATCTGGCTAGTTTTGGCTTTTGGTGTTTACTGCTTCCTATTATGGGAAGCATCCTTCTGTGGGACTCCTTGACTGTCATTTTCTGAGAGCACACACCCAGTGTGGAATTGCTGGAACGGCAGAAGATTATAGCCATACTAGAGGTTGCCACCTTGCTGTCCTAAGGGCTTGTGAGCTGTGTGCACCCCCACCCTGTTCTCACACCCTCCCAATCTCAGACTGAATTCTGTGATTCAAAAATTTTGCCAATTTGGAGCCATAGAATGCTGTTTTAGTTCACACAGCATGGACCACTGGTGAAATTGAGCAGCTTTTACTTATTGATCATTGGCTTTTCTCTAAGAAGTCTTAGCCTTTACCTGTCTTTCTATGGAGGTGTTTGTCTTTTTCTTATTTATCTGTAGTTTTCTATGTTCACTCACACACACACGAAGACGCACATACTCTAGAAACTGATCCTTTCAGCATTGTCATGACTCTGCAAGTCATCATAAAGGTTTTTTCTCCTTCTCCATCTTCTTCTCATCATCATTCTCCTTCTTTTTCTTCTTGGGAAAATCTAGGCAATGTTGGAGAGGCATATCTACCTTTGGCACGTTCTGGAAACTTCTTTCTCATCTTACCTCTGCAAAGCAAAAAGCCCAAGTCTAACACTTGTAGGTCACAGAGCTAAGCAGCTTTTCTAATCTGTTTTCTTGAAGCTCTATGATTAATAAAAGCCATGAATCCTGATTATTCCAAAGGACAGGAATACCACGTATCGCCCCTGCCAACACATCTCTGGTGTGTAAGACAGATGTGACTAATTCATCTGTAAACTCCCTCGTCCGAAGCCTGGTTCAGCCTCAGAACCCTTCTTAACAATAGTAGCCACCACCATGACTCGGCTGGAGTTGGCCTGTAAGAAAATCTATACACTGTCACTGCCTCAGCTTCATCAAGTACATTTTAATCATCCCAGTTAACAGGGGTTTCAAAGCCTCCCTACTTCACAATGATTATCTCATCAGAGTTTTCATTAAAAAGAAAAACTCAGCTAATTGGTTTGACCTCTCCATTTAGCAAAATGATAATAATAACAAGCTAACATTTATTGAGTGGTTACTATGTGCCAGACAGTGTGTAAAATGCTTTACACGTATTTTCTCATTGAATCTGACAGCAGTGACTTAAGTGGAATGCTGTCAGGTAATGGGATAAAGGCAAACACAGTGTCTGCTCCTCTGAACTTGACCCTTTCCTCTCCTACAATGTGAGCTACAAGATGTCAGCTTTTCCTTCTGCCTGAACCATTATTATGTAGCATGTTTACCTCCTGATATGCTCAAAACTGACTGCAGCACAGTGAGCCTCCTTGTCTTCCTGATCCAGAATGCAGATTGCAGTTTGGTAGAGAAATAATAGAAAGAATTTGGCAGAGAAATGATAGAGATTTCATTTGGAAAGTCCGGGTGCCTGTAGTTCATGGTGTCCCAACCAGATCACCTTCAGCAGGCTGTGGTTCATGCACCTGGCTGCCACTATTAGATTGGTGCAAAAATAGTAGTCATTACTTTGGCAAAATCCCTAAATCATTTCTCTCAAGTTCAAAGTTTCACAAATCTCTAGGGCAGGGGCAAAATACCACCAGTCTCTTTGCTAAAACGTAACAAGAGTCACTTTTGCTCCAGTTCCCAACAAGTTCCTCATCTCCAGCTGAGACCACCTCAGCCTGGATTTTACTGTCTCTATCAGCATTTTTGGGCAAAGCCATTCAACAAGTCTCTAGGAAGTTCCAAACTTTCCCACATTTTCTTGTCTTCTTCCGAACCCTTCACACTATTCCAATCTCTGCCTGTCACCCAGTTCCAAAGTCGCTTCCACATTTTCTGGTATCTTTTCAGCAATGCCCCAATATACTGGTGCCAATGTACCGTTTAGTCTGTTTTCATGTTGCTGATAAAGACATATCCAAGACTGAGAAGAAAAAAGAGGTATAACTGGACTTACAGTTTTACATGGCTGGGGGAGGCCTCAGAATTATGGCGGGAGGCGAAAGGCACTTCTTACGTGGCAGTGGCAAGTGAAATGAGGGCGAAGCAAAAGTGGAAACCCCTGATAAATGCATCAGATCTTGTGAGACGTATTCATTATCATGATAATAGCATGGAAAGACCAGCCCCCCATGATTCAATTACCTCCACCTGGGTCCCTCTCACAATACGTGGGAATTCTGGGAGATACAGTTCAAGCTGAGATTTGGTGGCGACACAGCCAAACCATATCACCAACCTCATAGTATCAGGGAGCATGCATGTACCTAGTATCTAGCGTCTGTCTGAATCTCCTGTGGGTTGTGCTCAACCCTCGGAGTCACCTCCCCAAATTCTTGGAAGTAGCCCCTTCCAACACATTAGCCCCCAGCCAATGACAGACTAATGTAGTGTTAAAAGAAAAACTTCAGCCGAATTAAATTTAAAAGAGTTTAACTGAGCAAAGAATGATTCTCAAATGGGGGCAGCCTCCTGAGCTAACATAGACTGAGAGAATCCAGCACAGCCACGTGGTAGATTTATGGACAGAAAAAGGAAAATGACCTACAGGAAATGGAAGTGAGGCACAGACACAAACTGTGTCTTTGATTGGCCAAACCTCAGTGACTGGCAGAAGAGTGGATGACAGTCTGTTGACACTTCCATTTAGGTTCTAGTTCACCATGTACAGAGAAACTTTTAGTCCAAACTTTTTTTTTTTTTTTTTTGAGATGGAGCCTTGCTCTGTCGCCCAGGCTGGAGTGGTGCAGTGGCGTGATCTTGGCTCACTGCAACCTCTGCCTCCCAGGTTCAAGTGATTCTCCTGCCTCAGCCTCCAGAGTAGCTGGAATTACAGGCATGTGACATCACACCCGGCTAATTTTTTTGTATTTTCAGTAGAGACGGGGTTTTATCATGTTGGTCAGGCTTGTCTCAAACTCCTGACCTTGTGATCTGCCCGCCTTGGCCTCCCAATGTGCTGAGATTACAGGCATGAGTCACTGTGCCCGGCCTAGTCCAAACTTAAAATATGTCAGGAGGCAACTTCAGGCTAAACTTGATTTAACAGTAGGAGTACAAACACCCAGACCCCTTGCCTGAAAGTGGAATGACTCTGAAGGCCATGAACATGCCACAGGTCTGGCGGGGGCTGAGGCGAGACTCCAGCTGAACCACACCCGTGCTCAGCATCTTCCCTGCCATCCTTGGCTTCCTCTCTCCCCCACCGGTGTCATCAGAGAGTGTTCCTTCTATAAGTCGCATGCATAGGTGTCTCGATCTCAAGTTCTGTTTCCAGGCACCCCGACCTGAGACATGGCTCAAGAGGACTCTTCCTCCAGCTTGATCTGTTTTCACATTTAAGCTCAGTGACAAGACATCCGATTGAGAGGAAGGAAGATTATACCTCTCTGTTCAAATGGAAGATTCACACAAAGGACTTGGTATTCTAGATCGTTCCAGAATGAACTCATTGTGCCTCTGCACCTTTTCCTTCAATCAAGAAAGCAGATCAAAATGCAAGTGAATGAAGGACACAGGGCGAGTGAAGCCAGTGGGCCACCTGTGCGTTGCTCTGGCTCTGGCTGGCTTTGTTGAGTGTAAATGTAGAATAAGGAGCAATTTGGAAGGTCCTAATCCAATGACTTCTGTTATCAGTCAAGCCATATGTATTAGTTCGTCTTCATGCTGCTGGTACACATATACCCCAGACTGTGCAATTTATAAATAAAAAAAGATTTAATGGACTCACAGTTCCACGTGGCTGGGAGACCTCACCAACACAGTGGAAGGTGAAAGGCATGTCTTACATGGTGGCAGACAAGAGATAATAACAGAACTTATGCCTGGGAACTCCCCTTTATAAACCATCAGATCTCATGAAACTTATTCACTATCATGAGAATAGCATAGGAAAGACCTGCCTTTATGATTCAATTACCTCCCAAAGAGTCTCTCCCATAACACATGGGAATTTTGGGAGCTACATTTCAGGATGAGATTTGGGTGAGGACATAGCCAAACCGTATCAGCACACATTCCAAGGGCCATCCAGAGCCGGTTCTGAATTCTATGGGCCTGGCTCTCCCCTGGCCAGCACCTCGGTTTCCTAGACTGTCAGCCTCCTGGCTGCCAGGGGTACTCATGTTCTCAGATACCTGAGTCCTTCTGCTTTTTTCTGTTAACCTCAGGCTGCATCGACATAGTATATAGTGAAATAGTTATCTTAATAAATCAGAAACAAAACACAACAAAAATCTAATCTAACAACCACTGATATCCACTTACTTGTGCCTGAATTATTTGGATTTTTTTGTTGTTGTTGTTCCAGAGTTGAAATATCTGAGTATCTTTGTTTTTAAAAACTATTCGGCTTGGCCAAGTGCAGTGGCTCACGCTTATAATCCCAGTGTTTTAAGAGGCATAGGAGGGTTGTTTGAGGCCAGAAGTTTGAGACCAGCCTGAAGAATGTAATGAGACCCTGTCTCCACAGAAAAATACAAAAATTAGCTGGGCATCGTGGTGCGTGCTTATAGTCCCAGCTACTTAGGAGGCTGAGGCTGGAGGACTGCTTGAGCTCAGGAGGTCAAGGCTTCAGTGAACCCTGATTGCACCACTGCACTTTAGCCTAGGCAACAGAGTGAGACCTGGTCTCTAAAATCAAACGAATAAATAAACAAAACACTATGAGGCTCTATTTTGTTATAAATTACCCAGATCATCACCTGTGTTCTGTTGTTCTCTCCTTTTGCTTTTACATGTGTAAATGCTAAAAGAGAATTTACAACCTGAATGCTAAAAGAGAATTTTTTTTCTTCATCCTCAGAAACCCTAATAAAGTCAGGGGCAAAAGGCATCAGATCCATTTTGGTGTGAAGAAACCAAGTCACAGAGAGGGTAGCTTGCCCGTGAGACCTCTGTCTAGAAATCACAGGTCCACTAACATCTGAGGTGAAAATCCCTTTCCTAGGCTGCTCTGAGCTCCCACCTGAGCCTCTCTCCCCAGCCCCTCACTTCCCTGGGCCAAAAGTCAAAGCCTGCCCTGAAGTCACAAATGTGAAATCCCCAGTTCAGGTCTGTCAAAATCCGTCGGAGACATCCTAGGGTCTGCCCTTTCCTTGAGGGCTTCTACTCATGCACCTCAGGACCCGGCTGAGCAGCAAGGCAATGCTTTCTGCCTTCCTTCCCATCTTGCTGGCTGCCTCCTGGACAGAGCTTTGTTTAACTCTCCCTGCAGTTGTCCTGGAATTCTGAAGAGGACAGGGCTTCTGGTCAATTGGTCCTCTCCTACCCCTCACATAAGGACATATGCCCTTTTTAGAATTTCATCCGGAGGTGGCAAACTAACTAGAGATGAAAAATCACATTGAAAAAGAAACCAAAGTGCAGTTATTTAAAACCAAGGTTTCTCTCTCTTTTGCATCCACATTTGGGATGATGGCTCTCTTTCGGGAGGGCAGCACTCAGGACTGGAATGCCAGGCGAAAACTTCAAAATGGGAGAGTGCAGGAGGGAAGGCTGGATGGCGCGTTTTCACGTTGCAGGGCGGTGGTTTCCAGGTTCATGTTAATTTATTCTGCAATCAAGAGCAATCCTCCTCACTTGGCCAAATCATGCAATAGTTCTCTCCCATTACAAGGAATGGGAGAGGGTAAACAAACAGCATTACGGCATCACAAATCAATTTTATTGAAAACGTATTAGGTTTCAGTACAAGCAAAGGATCAGACACCCAAGGAGAGGAAGGCAGGGGAGAGGAGACAGCGCACCAAGATTTACTTCTGAGTGCTACAAAATATTGAACTGAAAATAACATTAAAGATGAAATTTGTAATGAATCTCAAGCTGCTAAATTCCCCAAGGCTGGTTCTGCCAAAGGCTTTGCTGCAATCCTCTGTTCTTTCCTGTCTTTATTTAAATATTTTATACAGTTGTCTATGTTCATGTGCAGTGTGAACTGTCATTTATATTTCAGTCCACTCTAAAATGGATCTGAGGCTACGTCAAGCTCAGTGCCGCACGGAGTGGGTCTGTGCGCAGATGTAGGTTGGAATGGGGAGGATAAATGAAGACGGATTCTTAATGCACTTTTTGTGTGCTTATATTTGCCTGTCATGTTTTCTGCCTTAAACCTGATTTGTAATTCTATGGGTTTTGTGACATTATGATAAGATGCGATCTGTGGAAAACTCACATTTAGCCGGGACGTTGATGGGCATTTGAGTTAAAGAGAGTGGCTGACGGGAGAGAGGCAGGATTCGGACCCCGAGGCTTAATGCTTAGTGGAACAACTTGCTTGGTGTGGTGCTGTAGTATTTCATGCTTTTCTATGCATTAGACTTTGCCAAAGTGAAATTTTGGAAGAATAAACCATTTCCAAGATAAATTCAATTTTCCCCTTGTTGAACTGAACTTTCTATGTCACATGATGATATAGGGGAGTTTGGGTGGAAAAGTGCATTTTCTTAGTTTCCACACCAAAGAGGCAGGTTGAGAGTAAGTTGGGAGGCTGGGTGTGAAGGTAAAGGTAGGAGGACTGGAGGGGGAAATGCGGATGGTCCTGGAGGGTCCTCTCTGACTCACCGAAATCCTACAAAAACGTGTGTGTGCGTGTGTGTGTGTGTGTGTGTGTGTGCGTGCGCGCATGTCGGGGGGTGGGCAATGATCCCTGATAAAGTTCCCCATTTGGATTCTACAGAGGGACAGAGGTGCTGGCCATGTCAAAGCAGTGCATGCACAATCCTGGAGTGACAGGAATGTAGGGGGAGAGGGTTCTCCACAGCCTCCTCCCTTCTGCAGACTAACTGCCAAGGAGCACCAGGTCTCACTATTGGCCTTCCTGCACGGTGCCTGTCCTTGCAGCCCAGGCTGAGTAGGAGTTCTGCTCCATTCGGCTTCTGGCCCTTCACCCTGATGCCTATACCTCCCTGGAGAATGTTCTCCTTCTGGACCAACCAACACCCTCCCTTTTGGGGCCCCTCTAGTGCTCAAGATCCCACGGCCTGAGGATGTTGCTAGCAATGCACCTGTGGGATCTGAGGGCATCTTCTGAGAGGGGGACCACGGTTCACGCAGGAACATTTGTGAGAGCACAGGGTCCCAGGTATGACAGCAGTCCCAGGGCCTCCCACCCTGGCTTTTCTCTAAAAGCCATCCACCTAGAGTAAATATCACCATACCTGTGTTTTCCCAGAAGGTACAGGAAATACCTGAAAGTGCTGGGACCTTCTTTCTGCCCTGGCCTTTCTCTCTCCTCCCATATCTTCATGCTGTCTCCAGCAAATATCATGGCAGTCAGACTGGGCTGGTTCCAGACCTCACTCAGACACTTACCGCTGTGTGACAGTGGAAAATCAGCCAGCCTCTCTGCAGGTAAATGAGTCCCCAGAATGGCATGTCCACCTGCCTCCCTTAGCACCTGTGAGCGTGTCCTAATTTGTAGATGTAATTAAGTGAAGGATCTAGAGATTAAATCATGTTGGATGATCCAGGTGGGCCCTACATCCAAGGGCAAGTGCTGTTTTAAGAGATGGAAGAAAAGACCAACAGGTAAGAGGAAAGGTAACATGAAGGCACAGGCAGAGAGGGGAGCAAGGCAGCCACGAGCCCAGGAACGCCTGGTGCCACCAGAAACATCAATGCAGGCCTCTCCCCTAGGGCGTTTGGAGGGCTCAGAGCCCTGTGGACACTTTGATTTCATGCTTCTGGCTTCCAGAACAGAGGGAGAGTAAGTGTCTCTTGTCTTAAGCCCCCTAGTTACTGTTACTCTGATGGTAGCCCTGGGAAGCAGATATGTCCTCTAAACCTCAGGTTCTTCGCCTAAACGACACTGTTGTCATCCCTGCAGGAACTCTGGAGATGTGGACATGTGAGTGCCAGGGCACGTCCCTTGCTGGCCTGATACACATCCCTTCCTGCCCTGATACACTCCCTCTAACAGCCACATGTTCTGGGATAACTTGTGGCCCCGGTCCTTTCCCTCTCCCTACAGGGCATCCTGCTCTACCTTCAAAGCCCATCTCCTTCGGGAAGCCCACAGAGCCCTTCCCCTCATGACAGTTGGGGAGGCTTTACCCTCAGGGTCAGCAAGACCCAGTGCCAGATCCTGCTGGGCCTCTGAGAGCTGGAGGAGCATGGACCTTGCACACAGGGGGCCCCAGGACTCCACCAAGCCCCTATATAAGGCTGCACTGCCCCAGACACCGCCACTGCTGGGACCAAAGCTCCTTTGGCTGCGAGAACTAGAAGTCCACTCCTTGGGTCTTTTTTTCTATTATTATACTTTAAGTTCTGGGGTACACATACAGATCGTGCAGGTTTGTTACATAGGTATACACATGCCATGGTGGTTTGCTGCATCCACCCCCTACCGTCACCTACATTAGGTATTTCTCCTAATGTTCTCCCTCCCCAATCCCCCCACCCCCTGCTATTTCTCCCCCAGCCCCCCCACACCCCTAGCAGGCCCCAGTGTGTGGTATTCTCCTCCCTGTGTCCATGTGTTCTCACTGTTCAACTCCCACTTATGAGTGAGAATGCACGGTGTCTGGTTTTCTGTTCTTGTGTCAGTTTGCTGAGAGAAATGGTTTCCAGCTTCATCCAGGTCCCTGCAAAGGACATGAACACATTCTCAGGCTGCATAGTAGTCCATGGTGTATACATGCCACATTTTCTTTATCTAGTCTGTCATTAGGCAAACTCTGTTGTTAGGAAGCAGAGACCTTTGGGGGAATGGAAAGCAGGAAGGACAGCTCCCTGTTGCCCCCCTCACTGCCCAGAGTCTCAGAGGAGGCCAAGGCCTGAGAAGTCCAGAAAGACTAATAGCCGGCTTTTCTCTCCCTTTTGTGCACAGCTAGGCTCTGCATAAACGCAAGTCCTCCCAGGTTAGATGCTCAGCTGTGAGAGGCAGTGTTTCATGGGAGAGAATTCCCGGGCCCAGCTTCCACAGCCTGGCCTCTGACCCTCCTTCTCCCTTCCTGTGTCCTCAGTGAGGTCACTTATTCTCTCAGATCCTGGGTCTCTTCATCTGTGAAATGGCTATCAGAGGCCAACCTCTGGAGGGCAGGGAGCCTCCCCTGAGATGCTGTGAGGACGGGAGTCATTGCATTCACGCAGTGCCTCAGTGAGAATCAGGGCCCCGGCACCAGGTCTTTGGGTTTGCTTGTTTTGGAAGTAGAATTTTGGATGGGTGTAATCCCAGCACTTTGGGAGGCCAAGGCAGGAGGGTTGCTTGAGGCCAGGAGTTGGAGAGCATTCTTGGTAACCTAGTGAGACCCTGTTTCTACAACATATATAACTAGCTGTGTGTGATGGCGTGCGTCTGTGTTCCAGTTCCAGCTCTATTCGGGAGGTTGAAGGGGAGGATTGCTTGAGCCCAGGAGGCAGAAGCTGCAGTGAGTGGTGATAACGCGTTGACAACAGAGTGAGACTTTGTCTCTTAAAAAACAAAACAAAACAAAAAACCCGGAGTTTCCATTGGCAGGCATGGCACGAATCCCCTGAATCCCCGGGATACAGAGTAGAGGGAGCTGCAAGCGCACACGGGCCCCGGACCCCTCTCTGGTCTCACGCAGAGCAGAGCCGTGCTCTGGGAGGGCTGAGGCCAGGGTGGCCTGCTCGCCTTGCTGGGGTTCTGCTGGGTCAGCTCCCAGTGGGACCAGGCCTGCCCTGTCTCCTCTTTGCCCCCTTAATCTCCTTTGTACTTCCTCACTGACCCCAGGCACAGATCTGACTCGTAACCTGCTTTCTGTTCACAGAACACAGGCCTTTAGTGAATGATTAGGCATTCACACTGAGGGACGACAAAGTGACCATGAGCTCTCAGAAACCTCCAGGCGACAGGAGGAGGTGGGCAGGGCTGGGCCTGTCTCCCAGGAGGCCACAAAGCCGCAGGCTGCTCTGTGACCCTGAGCACTTCCTTACCAGGAAGGCCACGTGTCCTGGGGAAGTTGGCTAAAAAGTGATAGGACAGAGACGGGAGAATGAGCCTCTGTGGCGTGAATACTTACGGCCACATCTGAAAGACCAGCCTCGGCCTGGTGACCTAGGAAACCACATGTGACAGGCAGCGCAGCGTTCCCCGAGACATTAGGTCCCAGCCCCTGGAACCTGTGGATGTCGCTCTATGAGGAAAAGGGGGTCTCTGTTGATGTGATTAAGAAAAGAATCTTGGCCGAGCGCGGTGGCTCAGGCCTGTAATCCCAGCACGTTGGGAGGCCAAGGCGGGCAGATCACGAGGTCAGGAGATTGAAACCGTCCTGGCCAACATGGTGAAACCTTGTCTCTATTAAAATACAAAGAATTAGCTGGGTGTGGTGGTGCGCGCCTGTAGTCCCAGCTACTCAGGAGGCTGAGGCAGGGGAATCACTTGAACCCAGGAGGCGGAGGTTGCAGTGAGCTGCCGAGATTGCACCACTGTGCTCCAGCCTGGGCGACAGAGTGAGACTCCATCTCAAAAAAAAAGGAAAAAGAAAAGAATCTTGAGATGCAAAGATTATTCTGGTGAGACCTAAATGCAATCACAAGTGACCTTTTGAGAGGGAGGCAGAGGGAGGCTTGACACAGACAGAGAACTACGTGAAGATGAAGCAGGTAGAAATTTGAAGGTGCTGGCGCTGAAACCGGAGTGACCCAGCCACAAACCCAGGAACGCCGGTGCCAGCAGAAGCTGAAGGAGGCGGCAAGGAACGGCTTCTCCCTGGGAGCCTCCTGAGAAAGCAGGGCTGTGCCGCACTTTGATGTGGGCCCACCCTCCTGGTTTCAGCCTCCAGAACTGTGAGGGCACAAATGTCTATAATTTTAAGTCTCCACGTTTGTGGCTGTTGCTGCAACAGCCACAGGGAAACTAACAAGTCAGGCAGCACGAGTCCATCTCCACCCCTGCGAGAACACCAGCTCCCAGGGCACCGGCGGGGGCTCTGTGTTTCCAAGGTCCAGGAGTGGTGCCACGCAGACTTGGATTGCTCCCTGGGTTCTGAGAGTCACTCTCCGAAGTTGGATGCAAGTGCCTGAAGGGCCAAGGCCGTGTGCTGTGCACCCCTGCGTGCCTGAAACTCAGCACGGGGCCTGGCACAGGGAAAGGGCTATCAAGAGTGGCTTGCAAATAGCAGCATGCGCCTGCAGCAAATGGACATTGAGCCAGATCAGCAGAGCAGGTTCTGCCACGTGGATGGCAGAGGTCTCATGGCGTCATCCTGTGTCATTAGTTACCCTGCATGCCATGGTGCTTTTCAGACAAGTGCCTTGCCTTCCCAATAAGCCTTAAAAGCTCCTTAAGGTGGGGACCTCCTTCCTTGCAGCAGTGATATGCACTCGGCACACAGGAACTGCTCAACCAAGATCCACTGGCCTGCTCGGCCAGTGGGTGGATGGATGTCTAGTTGGGAAACGGACATTTCCCAGCGAGGCAATGCCATCCACCCATCGGCCTCAAGTGCACAAGCCTGTGAGTCCCATTTTAAAATGTAAAGTGCAGGAGTCTCCGACTGCAGGCTCTGTAAGTCCGGAGAAGGCCAAGGAAGCTGCATTTTAAATTTTGAAACCAAGGTCAGGTTGCAAGGCCACCTGTGGGAGAGGCTGATGAAGACACCTGAAGTGGAACTGATGAAGCTTTATAGCTTCCCATGGACTGGCTGCTGGAGTTGAGAATTTGCTCTCTCTGCTTAAGCATAGATGTGATTTTAAAAATGCAGAAGTGATAACGTGAAAATATCTGGCACCATTTGGGGAGGAGCCCAGCCGGACATCGCTCAGGATCTAGTTGTCTGCGCTGAGGCTCCCTGGCAAAAGCGATTGCTCAGGAGGAAGCACGGAAATACAGGGCAGAGAAAACTGCAACTTGACACGGAGTGAATGCAGGGTGAACACACAGAGGAGTTTCAGTGTAAACACATCTTGTTTGAGGGTTGGTGATTATTTCTGAAAATTTCAGATTTTCAGTGTTTGCTTTGGTAGAAACAACTGCCACTCTAAGAGCCAAACTCTAAGCCAGAAATATTGTGTTTTGAGCTGAGCGTTCTTGTGTTTGAGATGAAGTAGGGTTTCCCTGCAGCCTGGCACCTGCTGGGTGTGCTGGCCAGCTCCCTGCTGGTTTCCAGCCTGGGTGCCCTATGCAGAGAGATCACCCCAGTGACAGATCACCCAGGGAGAGATCACACTGCCTTTTCCTCCAGGGAAGTGCAGAGGCTGCCTCGACTGGACACGCTGTAGTCCCACAACTAGGGACCACAACATTCACTTAACAGCTGATGAGGTGGAGAGCAGAAACAAGGCAAAGCATGGAACCAGGTATCAGAACGCGATAGGAACCTTGGGAACTGGACTTTATCTGTATGAGATACTTCATAAAGGATGTTGTTGAAAGGTTTTAGGTAGCACATGGGTAACTCATTAAATAACAGTAACACCACTTTGAGAAATTTGTCCATACTTTAATTCTTTCTGTCCCTCTGATGCTATCCAAATAGAAGGCTTCTTTTGGTGCCAGAATCTCTTTAACATCATTCTCACATTTTTCTCTCTCTTTTTTTTTTTTTGAGATGGAGTCTTTCTCTGTCCCCCAGGCGGGAGTGCAGTGGCGTGATCTCAGCTTATTGCAACCTCTGTCTCCCAGGTTTAAGTGATTCTCCTGCCTCAGCCTCCCAAGTAGCTGGGACTACAGATGCGTGCCACCATGCCTGGATAATTTTTTGTATTTTTAGTAGAGACAGGTTTCAGCATGTTGGCCAGGATGGCCTCGATCACCTGACCTCGTGATCTGCCTGCCTCGGCCTCCCAAAGTGTTGGGATTACAGGCTTGAGCCACCGGGCCCAGCCTGCTCATCTTTTTAACAGAAAAGGGAGCAGACTTAAGCCTCCTGGCTGTAAGATAAGCAAAAGTATCTAGCTAGCATGTAATAACGTTTTGTTGTTTTCATTGTATTCAAGACAAGTGATCAAAGTTTTCACCTATGGTAATGACAGGAAAGGTTTGTTTCAGATAGATGTGTATGAGTACAAAGAATGAGACAAATTCAACAGATGGATTAGGTCAATATAAATGCAGATGTTAGGTGGAGGGTGCTATCAGGTGCCTGATGTTTGGTGCCTGAGGTCAGGTGCTATCAGGTTCCTGTGCCTCCCTAACCCTAAAAACCCTTCCAGCTCACCTTTCCACCCTCTTATGAAGAGCAGTCACTCTTGTCACAGGCCACATCTTGTCCCTGATTTTCATTTAGGAGCTAGACTTGCAGTGACCCGGGGCCATCTAGCACAGTGATTGCCTTTCTACTCCTGCTGAAACCTCCAGCCTGCAGCCACACAGAGCACCTGGCCCATTCATGCCGCTGACATCTACAGCCTCTTATGCTCCCTTGACACTTTAATACTGCTATCAAAAGACATCTATCTGGGTGTCTGCACTACCTGAGAACCCAGCAAGTTCTTCCTCCTGCCTGTTTACATTAAAAATACTCATTACAATTCAAATGACTTTCAAATTATGCTCATCTGGATTTGTGCGCTTTATAAAGACTCCCATGCCTATCTCATGCCTATAAGTTAAAATATTTTTACTATGATAAAAAACTGCTTTAAGGACTCCACAGACATTTGCTAAACTATAGATACTACAGCTTCATGCTGAATATGCTCTCCATCAGCCCACCCCAAAAGAAGGGAAACTGAGGGCAGGAGCCCTGCAAATGAATGCTGCGTTGAGCATCAACTTGAGTCCTGGTGGTACAGCAAGTGCCAGCACTGCATGCAGCGACCATGGGTTAATGCTCTCCGTCGCTGACTGTATGGAGGGGATTACCAGCATTGGCCACCCTCAGAAAGAATGCTGGTATTCCCCATCAGCGAGTAAAAAACATGGAAAAATACATTTTAGCCAATATGAGAGGGAACTTACACTCAGAGCTTTCAGCAGGGAAATGCAGAGAGATCACCCTAACATTGCCTTCAAAGGTAGTGGCACAAGTCTCCACAGGAAGATCCCAATCAGAGACTCGATGGCCACTTGCCTCTGTAAAAGCAATCTGAGGCCAGGCGCAGTGGCTCATACCTGTAATCCCAGCACTTTGGGAGGCCAAGGGGGATGGATCACTTGAGGCCAGGAGTTTCATATCAGCCTGACCAACATGATGAAATTCCATCTCTACTAAAAATACCAAAATTAGGCTGGGCGTAGTAGCACATGCCTTTAATCCCTGATATTCGTGAGGCCGAGGCAGGAGAATCACTTGAACCTGGGAGGCAGAGGTTGTAGTGAGCGAAGATTGTGCCACTGAGCTTCAGCCTGGGCTGTAGAGTGAGACTCCATCTCGAATTTAAAAAACAAAACAAAACAAAAAAAAAAAAAAATGGAGAGAGAGAGAGAGGGATTTGAGCGCTGGATGTGTGGATTGCATCCCCTTCCAGCTCTGAGAGTGTGCATTCAGCTCTGCATTAGACACAAGTCGTGGAAGCAGTCAAATGACATCCAGCTCAAGTTGAATTCAATGAACTATATTGATAGAAAAAAAAGACTGCAAGTCCAGGTACAGCTGGATCCAGATGTTCAAATGACATCTGAAAAGCAGGACGAGCAGAAACCAACTCTGAGATGCCCGGGGGTAGAGGGTTCCAGAGAGGATGGCAAATGCAGTGCAGAGAGGGAGGGCAAAAGGGTCCTGAGGTTTGGGGGACCAAGTGCATGCAGGGATCCCAGGTCTGGTAGGCATCTTTCTGGCCGTTTCTCAGGGAGCAGTGGAAAGCGATGTTACAGCTACTCCAGGCTGCTCAGTGTCTCCCCTCACAAGTACATGCTCCACCCCTGCTGAACTGGGTCAGCTCTGAGTGGAGGTGTTCAGAGGACACAGAGATCATGGTGGTCCTGCTGGCAGGAGGCCCTAATGCTACAGCCATGGGCACAGCAGGAGAGAATGGGGGTATTTAGCTGGAGAGACTCAGGTCTCTCCTTTCCGTGGTTCAGGCTGCCTCTCAGTGAACAGAGGAAGATTCCCAGTGTGGCTCCTGGGGACTGAGAGCTGAGACCCACTGCTGCCAGTCCAAGGAGGTGGAAGCGGGCCTCGAGGAAGGACCTGGGACTGGTGAGAGCTGTCCATGGTGGCTGCCTTCAGGAAATTGCGCAGCCCCTCCTCAACTCTGGAGGCAGGTGCTGGACAGGTCAGGGAAGCCATGGAGGGGGCTTCTGCACTGAGAGCCTGTGGTTCCCCTCAGGAGGTCTCAGTGTCAAAAAGTGGAACCTAAATTCTGGCGTGGTCTCAATGCGTTCCCTTTTGCACTGCCTTTGGCTAAGATGAATGTGTGTGATGACACTGTCTTTTGCAAGGTGTAAGGTCAAACAACCAGACAAAAGCATTCAACTAGATTAGGCAGAGTCAACTGAGCCGTCTCAGGGTAGGTCCAGCACAATGGTCCAGGGGCTTCAGCTGTGTGGTGAGAACTGTTACAGCAGGGCAGGATGTGGAGGAAACTGGGGCCCATGGACCACCCCAGGACCACAGCCTCCTCTCAGCAAGCACGGGAGAAAGCTGCTTCACATCGCTGGAGATTAGGGCCAAGTCCCGCACCCAGTGCTCATCAGTTCTGGTGCCGGCCTGGGATGCTGGAGGATGCTGGCTGATCGAGCTGGACCCCAGATTCTCCCTGGAATACGGGGCACAGGGGAGGCAGGAAGAAGAGCCCTTTCTACTTCCACCCAAGCACCAGGGACAGAGAATATGGAAAAAGTGCTTTTCTCAGAGAAAATCAAAGGTGTTATTAACAGAAGAAGAAGGAAAAGGAGGCTGGGGCCATCGAAACCAACAGTTTGCTGCGTCAGTAAAGAAGGCCACTCTCTTGTAGGCTCCCATTCCTACCTTCCTACCTCCCCTCCCGCAGCCACATCTGCTTCAGCCCCAAGCAGAGACACCCATCAGAAGCACTCGTGGGCAAGGAGAAAGGAGCAGGTCACCCCATTTACAGCCTTTTATAATGTGTTTAGAAAAATTCACCTGAGGCCGGGCGTGGTGGCTCACGCCTGTAATCCCAGCACTTTGGGAGGCCGAGGCAGGCGGATCACGAGGTCAAGAGATCGAGACCACCCTGGTCAACATGGTGAAACCCCATCTCTACTAAAAATACAAAAAAATTAGCTGGGCGTGGTGGCACGCACCTGTAGTCCCAGCTACTTGGGAGGCTGAGGCAGGAGAATTGCTTGAACCCGGGCGGCAGAGGTTACAGTGAGCCGAGGTCCCGCCACTGCACTCCAGCCTGGTGCCTGGTGCCTGGTGATGGAGTGAGACTCTGTCTCAAAAAAAAAATAAAATAATAATAATAAATAAATAAATAAAAGAAAGAAAAATTCACCTGAGAAGTGAAGGTTGAGTTTTTCAATACCCCATGCTCAAAGTTAGCTTCAGTCATGTTTGCTGGTAAAGCAGCCGACGTTCTGCTCAGCTCCCGGTTGCCTTTGCCAATGTGTCCATGTTCCTTGTGACTTAAATCCTACTCCCAGAGTCCTCCAACGTTACAGATTCTAATCTGAGGTGAGGAGGGAGTCGGGTTTGGGGGCTTCACTTTTTGTTTTTCCTCCCAACTCTTTGCAAAAAATGGCCTGAGTAGTTTTTGACAAAAATGTAGTTTTTCTCTTTTTTTGGCTGAAATATTGAATGCATCTGACTTTTCTCCCTTCTCTTAGAAATATTTGTGATAACAAGCCTGGTCAAGATAGGGAAACCCGATCTCTACCAAAAAATAAAAATAAAAATACAAAAATTATCTAGGCGTGGTTGTGGAGTGCACCTGTAGTCCCAGCTACTTGAGAGGCTGAGGTGGGAGAATTGCTTGAGCCTAGGAGGTTGAGGAGGTCGAGGCTGCAGTCAGCCGAGATTGTGCCATTGCAATCCAGCCTGGGGAACAGTGTGAGACCTTTTCTCCAAAAAAGGAAAAATATTTATGAGAGATCTACTAAATAATGTATTGGAGCATGACCACAGGAGTACATTCTATGTAAGTGTAATGTCAGCTACAAGATCTTAAATTATATCAACATAATCAGACTGAAAATGCCACTCGGTAGTTCAACTTTTAGGTTCCAAATTCAAGGTCTGTATATCTCTCTCGAATGAGTCAATATGTGTACCATGACCCCTAAGATTAAAATCCAATTAATGTGGGTGTCTGGATATTTTTGAAGTTTTTTTTCCCACCGGCACACAAACAAAACCCAACCTAGTGTTTACTTTAACTTGTGAACGTGTAAAAAATTGTTAGTGGATTTTAGAGGCATCTGCCCTGAGTGGTAGTTTCTGCCTCTCTACTCATTTCCAGGCTTGGGGACTGGGTCAGGTATGGGGTACAATGAAGGCAGATGGCCAAGGTGGGTCACTTTTGTGAGAGTGACAGGCAATCTGACGTGCTCTGAGCAAACCTCCGTGTCGTCCATGTTCCCTTCCGCACTTCTTTTCCAGGAAGACCAGCTGTCTATTCCCCCGCGCTGCCTCTGGCCCAAAGGCCCGGCCAGTGAACACCATATGACTAATTCAGACTAATTGTCATGGATCAAATAGCTGCAAACTATTTCCAGTTGCCAGTCTCCTGTTTTCCAATTGTCCCTCTGTTATATGTCTAAGCAAACATTTGTTCTGCTTATCGTTTCTGAGCAAAGACATGAATCACTTGCCTAGAAGAAACCACAGAGGCAGCTGTTGCCCATTAGGAGCTGACATTTGGGAACGGGGCCTGCAAAACAGGACTCCAGAACCGGAGTTTTCTTTTTATTTGTCTCAGTTCTGGAAAAGGAAGCACTCGGCACTTTAGGGGACTAGCAGCCAGGTCTGTCCTATCATTTGTGGCAGGACACTGGAATAGCAAAAGACCTCCTTTTATTAAGAAATCTTTCCTTTCCCTGGCCAAAGTGCCTGAAATCCCAAACTCCAGCTCTCCTTTGGCGGAAGATGCTGTCTTTAGGTTCCTGTAAAAGTGCCCATGTGTTGCCTGATGAACTCATGAACCAGTTTGCTCTCAATAAAATTATCGTGGGAGCCCTTTTAAAACAGGCTTCTAAGATAGAATTAGAGGGTCTTTGTATTAGTCTATTTTCACGCTGCTAAAAAAGACATACCACAGACTCGGGAATTTATAAAGGAAAGAGGTTTAATGGACTCACAGTGCCACATGGCTGGGGAGGCCTCACAATCATAGTGAAAGGCAAGGAGGAGCAAAGGCATGTCTTACATGGTGGCAGGCAAGAGAGCATGTGCAGGGAAACTCCTCTTTATAAAACTATCAGATCTCTTAAGACTTATTTGCTATCATGAGAACAGCACGGGAAGACCTACGCCCTTCGGGTCCCTCCCATGACACATGGGAACTGTGGAAGCTGCAACTCGAGATTTGTGGGGAGACACAGCCAAACTATATCAAACCCTACATTGATGGGTTATCAGGAACTGGGGACTTATTTGATTTTGTAGCAACTTGTATGGAAAATCTACTTTCTAACAGGCTTTGTGTTATACATGTCTATATGGTTCATATTATTTAATCCTCAAAACCCTACCAGGTGGGAATGGTTCATATTATTTAATCCTCAAATCAAAAACGATGAGTTCGCATCCTTTGTAGGGACATGGATGAACCTGGAAACCATCATTCTCAGCAAACTGACACAGGAACAGAAAACCAAACACCGCATATTCTCACTCATAGGCGGGTGTTGAACAATGAGAACACATGGACACAGGGAGGGGAGCATCTCACACTGGGGTCTGTCGGGGGGGAAAAGGGGACGGACAGCAGGGGGTGGGGAGTTGGGGAGGGATGGCATGGGGAGAAATGCCAGATATAGG
>PVKV010028186.1:0-25323 GCA_004027835.1 Alouatta palliata | reverse complement strand
GGGAGCTACCTAACTGAATGCTTGTCATTGTGTGCTTTAAATTTACAGATTTGAAGCTGTGTTTCCTTCGGTTAGTTAGAAACACATTTCTCCTAGGAATACCGTTTGGGCTTCCCAGAGTGAATGGGAGCATATGCTCTAAAGGGAAACATCTCGCTCTAAAACCAACACGGAGGAACCTAACTGAATGCTTGTCAATGTGTGCATTCAACATACAAAGGTGAAGCTGTTTTTTATTCAGCGAGTTAGAAACACATTTGTTCTAGTAACTGCGTTTGGGCATCCAGGGTGAATGGGAGCATATGCTTTAAGACAAACATCTCGCTCTAAAACAAAAACGGAGCTACCTAACTTAATGCTTTTCAATGTGTGCATTCAAATTACAGAGTTTAAGCTGTCTTTCGTTCAGCGAGTTAGAAACATATTGCTTCTAGGTACTGCGTTTCAGTTTCTCAGAATGAATGGGAGCATATTCTGTAAAGAGAAATACCCTGCTGTAAAACCAAAACGGAGCTAACTACTGAATGTTTGTCAATGTGTGCATTCAACTTACAGAGTTGAATCTGTGCTTTGGTCAGCCAGTTAGAAACATGTTTCTTCTAGTAACTGCGTTTGTTCTTCCCAGAGTGAATGGGAGCATATCCTGTAAAGAGAAACATCTCGTTGTAAAACCAAAACGGAGCTACCTAACTGAATTCCTGTCAATGTGTGCATTCAACTTACAGAGTTGAACCTGTGTTTTGTTCAGCGAGTTAGAAACACTTTCCCTCTAGGAACTGCGTATTGGCTTCCCAGAGTGTATTGGAGCATATGCTGTAAAGAGAAACATATTGCTCTGAAACCAAAATGGAGTTACCTAACTGAGTGCTTGTCAATGTGTGCATTGAACTTTCAGAGGTGAAGCTGTGTTTCGTTCAGCGAGTTAGAAACACACTTGTTATTGGAACTGAGTTTGGGCTTCCCAGAGTCAATGGGAGCATATGCTGTAAAGAGAAACATCCTGCTCTAAAACCAAAACGGAGCTACCTAACTGAATACTTGACAATGTGTGCATTCAACTTACAGAGTTGAAGCTGTGTTTCTTTCAGCGATTTAGAAACACACTTCTACTAGGAACTGCGTTTGGGCTTCCCAGAGGGTATGGGAACATATGTTGTAAAGAGAAACATCTCGCTCTAAAACCAGAATGGAGCTACCTAACTGAATGCTTGTCATTGTGTGCATTCAACTTACAGAGTTGAAGCTGTGTTTTCTTCGCTTAGTTAGAAACACATTTCTCCTAGGAACTCCGATTCTGCTTCCCAGGAGTGAATGGGAGTATATGCTCTAAAGGGAAAAATCTCGCTCTAATATCAAAACGGAGGTACCGAACTGAATGCTTGTGAATGTGTGCATTCAACTAACAAAGTTGAACCTGAGGTTCATTCAGCGAGTTAGAAACACATTTCTTCAAGGAACTGCGTTGGGGCTTCCCAGAGTGAATGGGAGCATATGCTGTAAAGAGAAAGGTCTAGCTCTTAACCAAAATGGAGCTACCTAACTGAATGCTTGTCCATGTGTGCATTCAACTTTCAGAGTTGAAGCTGTGTTTAGTTCAGCGAGTCAGAAACACGTTTCTTCTAGGAACTGCGATTGAGCTTCCCAGAGTGAATGGGAGCATATGTTGCAAAGAGAAACATCTCGCTCTAAAACCAACACCAAGCTACCTAACTGAATGCTTGTCATTGTTTGCATTCAACTTACATTGTTGAAACTGTGTTTCGTTCAGCGTATTAGAAACTCCTTTCTTCTAGGAAATGCGTTTGGGTTTCCCAGAGAGATGGGAGCATACGCTGTAAAGAGAAACATCCTGCTCCGAAACCAAAACAGAGCTACCTATCTGAATGCTTGTCAATGTGTGCATTCAACTTACAGAATTGAACCTGTGTTTCATTCAGCGAGTTAGAAACACGATTCTTCTAGGGACTGCGTTTGGGCTTCCCAGAGTGAATGTTAGCATATGCTGTAAAGAAAAACATCTCGCTCTAAAACCAAAACGGAGCTACTTAACTGAATGCTTGTCAATGTGTGCATTCCAATTACAGTGCTGAAGCAGCCTTTCGTTCATCGAGTTAGAAACACATTTCTTCAGGGAACTGCGTTTGGACTTCGCAGAGTGAATGGGAGCATATGGTGTAAAGAGAAACATCCTGCTCTAAAACCAAAACGGAGCTACCTAACTGAATGCCTGTCAATGTGTGCATTCAACTTACAGAGTTCATGCTGTGTTTCACTCAGCGAGTTAGAAACACATTTCTTCTAGGAACTGCGTTTGGGCTTCCCAGAGTGAATGGGAGCATCTGCTGTAAAGAGAAACATCTCGCTCTAAAACCAAACCTGCTCTACCTTACTGAATGCTTGTCAATGTGTGCATTCAACTTACAGAATTGAACCTGTGTTTCATTCAGCGAGTTAGAAACACGATTCTTCTAGCGACTGCGTTTGGGCTTCCCAGAGCGAATGTTAGCATATGCTGTAAAGAAAAACATCTCGCTCTAAAACCAAAACGGAGCTACTTAACTGAATGCCTGTCAATGTGTGCATTCAACTTCCAGAGTTGAAACTGTGTTTCCTTCGGTTAATTAGAAACACATTTCTTCCAGGAGCTGCGATTGGGCTTCCCAGAGTCAATGGGAGCATATGCTGTAAAGAGAAATATCTCGCTCTACAACCAACACGGAGCTACCTAACTGAATGCTTGTCAATGTGGGCATTCAACTTACAGAGTTGAAGCTGTGTTTTGCTCAGCAAGTTAGAAATCCATTTCTTCTAGGAACTGCATTTGGTCTTCCCATAATGAATGGGAGCATAGTTTGTAAAGAGAAACTTCTCTCTCTAAAACCAAAACGGAGCTACCTAACTGAATGCTTGTCAATGTGTGTATTCAGCTTACAGACTCGAAGCTGTGTTTCTTTCAGCGAGTTACAAACACGTTTCTTCTAGGGACTGCGTTTGGGTTTCACAGGGTGAATGTTAGCATATGCTGTAAAGAGAAACATCTCGCTCTAAAACCAAAACGGAGCTACCTAACTGAATGCTTGTCAATGTGTGCATTCAACCTGCAGAGTTGAAGTTGTGATTCTTTCAGGTAGTTAGAAACACATTTCTTCTAGGAACTGCATCTTTGCTTCGCAAAGTGAATGGGAACATTCTGTAAAGAGAAACATCCTGCTCAAAAGCAAACCGGAGCTACCTAACAGAATGCTTGTCAATGTGTGCATTGAACTTTCAGAGGTGAAGCTGTGTTTCGTTCAGAGAGTTAGAATCACATTTCTTCTACGAACTGCATTTGGGCTCCTCAGACTGAATGGGAGCATATGCTGTAAAGAGAAACTTATTGCTCTGAAACCAAAATGGAGGTACCTAACTGAATGCTTGTCAAAGTGTGCATTGAACCTACAGAGTTGAAGCTGGGTTTCGTTCAGCGAGTTAGAAACACATTTCTTCTAGGAAGTGCGTTTCGTGTTCCCAGAGTGAATGGTAGCATATGCTGTAAATAGAAAGATCCTACTCTAAAACCAGAATGATTCTACCTAACTGAATGCTTGTCAATGTCTGCATTCGACTTACATAGTTGAAGTTGTTTTTCGTTTCTGGAGTTAGAAACACATTTCTTCAAGGAACTGTGTTTGGGCTTCCCAGAGTGAAAGGGAGCATATGCTGTAAACAGAAACATCTCGCTCTAAAACCAAAACGGAGCTACCTAACTGAATGCTTGTCAATGTGTGCATTCAACTTACAGAGTTGAAGCTGCGTTTCATTCAGGGAGTTAGAAACACATTTCTTCTAGGAACTGTGTTTGGGCTTCCCAGAGTGAATGGGAGCATATACTGTAAAGTGAAACACCTTGCTCTAAAACCAAAACGGAGCTACCTAACTGAATGCTTGTCAGTGTGTGCATTCAACTTATAGAGTTGAAGCTGTGTTTCGTTTAGCAAGTTAGAAACACATTTCTCCTAGGAACTCCGATTGGCCTTCCCAGAGTGAATGGGAGCATAAGCTGTAAAGAGAAACATCTTGCTCTAAAAGCAAAACGGAGCTACCTAACTGAATGCTTGTAAATGTGTGCATTCAACTTACAGAGTTGAAGCTGTGTTTGGTTCAGCGAGTTAGAAACACATTTCTTCTAGGAACCGTTTTTGGGCTTCCCAGAGTGAATGGGAGTATACGCTGCAAAGAGAAATATCCTGCTCTAAAATCAAAACAGAGCTACCTAACTGAATGCTTGTCAGTGTGTGCATTCAAATTATAGAGTTGAAGCTGTGTTTCGTTTAGCGAGTTAGAAACACACTTCTACTAGGAACTGTGTTTAGGCTTCCCAGAGGGAATGGGAGCTTATGCTGTAAAGAGAAACATCTCGCTCTAAAATCAGAATGGAGCTACCTATCTTAATGCTTGTCATTGTGTGCATTCAACTTACTGACTTGAAGCTGTGTTTCCTTCGGTTAGTTAGAAACACATTTCTTCTAGTAACTGTTTTTGGGCTTCCCAGAGTGAATGGGAGCATATGCTTTAAGAGAATCATCTCACTCTAAAACCAAAACGGAGCTACCTAACTTAATGCTTGACAATGTGTGCATTCAACTCACAGAGTTTCAGCTGTCTTTCATTGAGCGAGCTAGAAACATATTGCTTTTAGGTACTGCCTTTCAGCTTCCCAGAGTGCATGGGAGCGTATTCTGTAAAAAGAAATATCCTGCTCTAAAACCAAAACGGAGCTAACTACTGAATATTTGTCAATGTGTGCATTCAACTTACAGAGTTGAATCTGTGCTTTGCTCAGCCAGTTAGAAACACATTTCTTCTAGGGACTGCGTTTGGGCTTCCCAGAGTGAAGAGGAGCATATGCTGTAAAGAGAAACATCCTGCTCTAAAATCAAAACAGAGCTACCTAACTGAATGCTTGTCAGTGTGTGCATTCAAATTATAGAGTTGAAGCTGTGTTTCCTTTAGCGAGTTAGAAACACACTTCTACTAGGAACTGCGTTTGGGCTTCCCAGAGGAAATGGGAGCATATGCTGTAAAGAGAAACACCTCGTTCGAAAACCAGAATGGAGATACCTAACTTAATGCTTGTCAATGTGCGCATTCAACTTAGAGAGTTGAATCTGTGTTTCGTTCAGCGAGTTAGAAACACATTTCTCCTAGGAACTCCGATTGGCCTTCCCAGAGTGAATGGGAGCATAAGCTGTAAAGAGAAACATCTCGCTCTAAAAGCAAAACGGAGCTACCTAACTGAATGCTTGTAAATGTGTGCATTCAACTTACAGAGTTGAAGCTGTGTTTGGTTCAGCGAGTTAGAAACACATTTCTTCTAGGAACCGTTTTTGGGCTTCCCAGAGTGAATGGGAGCATATGCTGTAAAGAGAAACATCCTGCTCTAAAACCAAAACGGAGCTACTTAACTGAATGCTTGTCAATCTGTGCATTCAACTTACAGAGTTGAAGCTCTGTTTCGTTCAGCGAGTTTGAAACACATTTCTTCTAGGAACTGCGTTTGGGCTTCCCAGGGTGAATGGGATCATATTTGGTAAAGAGAAACACCTCACTCTAAAACAAAAACGGAGCTACCTAACTTAATGCTTGTCAATGTGTGCATTCAACTTACAGAGTTGAAGCCTGTTTCGGTCCTGGAGGTAGAAACAGATTTCTTCGAGGAACGGTGTTTGGGATTCCCAGAGTGAATGCGAGCATATTTTGTAAAGAGAGACATCTCGTCATAAAACCAAAACGGAGCTAACTAACTGAATGCTTGTCAATTAGTGCATTCAACTTACAGAGTTGAAGCGGTGTTTTGTTCAGCGAGTTAGAAACACATTGCTTCTAGGAACTACGTTTGGGCTTCCCAGAGTGAACGGGAGCATGTACTGTAAAGAGAAACATCCTACTCTAAAATCAAGATGGAGCTACCTACCTGAATGCTTGTCAATGTGTGCATGCAACTTACAGACTTGAAGCTGAGTTTCGTTCAGCGAGTTAGAAACACATTTCTTCTAAGAACTGCATTTGGTCTTCCCAGAGTGAATGGGAGCATATGCTGTAAAGAGAAACATCTCGATCTAAAACCAGAACGGAGCTACCAAACTGAATTCATGTCATTGTGTGCATTCAACTTAGAGAGTTGAAGCTGTGTTTCCTTCGGTTAGTTAGAAACACATTTCTTCTAGGAACTGAGTAAATTCTTCCCAGATTGAATGGGAGCATATGGTGTAAAGAGAAACATCCTGCTCTAAAACCAAAAGGGAGATACCTAACTGAATGCTTGTGAATGTGTGCATGCAGTTTACCGAATTGAAGCTGTGTTTCGTTCAGCGAGTTAGAAACACTTTTCTTGTAGGAACTGTGTTTGGGCTTCCCAGAGTGAATGGGAGCATATGCTGTAAAGAGAAACATCCTGCTCTAAAATCAAAACGGAGCTACCTACCTGAATGCTTATCAATGTGTGCATTCAACATACACAGTGGAAGCTGTGTTTCGTTCAGCGAGCTAGAAACAGGTTTCTTTTGGGAACTGTGTTTGGGCTGCCCACAGTGAATGGGAGAATATGCTGTAAAGAGAAACATCTCGCTCTAAAACCTAAACGGAGCTACCTAACTGAATGCTTGTCAATGTGTGCATTCAAATTACAGAGTTGATGCTCTTTTTCATTCAGCGAGTTAGAAACACATTTCTTCTACGAACTGCTTTTTTGCTTATCAGAGTGAATCGGAGCATATGCTGTAAAGAGAAACATCTCGTTCTAAAACCAAAACGGAGAAAAATAACCGAATGCTTGTCACTGTGTGCATTCAACTTACGTAATTGAAGCTGTGTTTCCTTCGGTTAGTTAGAAACACATTTCTTCTAGGAACTGAGTAAATTCTTCCCAGATTGAATGGGAGCATATGGTGTAAAGAGAAACATCCTGCTCTAAAACCAAAAGGGAGATACCTAACTGAATGCTTGTGAATGTGTGCATGCAGTTTACAGAATTGAAGCTGTGTTTCGTTCAGCGAGTTAGAAACACTTTTCTTGTAGGAACTGTGTTTGGGCTTCCCAGAGTGAATGGGAGCATATGCTGTAAAGAGAAACATCCTGCTCTAAAATCAAAACGGAGCTACTTAACTGAATGCTTGTCAATATGTGCATTCAACATACAAAGGTGAAGCTATGTTTTGTTCAGCGAGTTAGAAACACATTTGTTCTAGTAACTGCGTTTGGGCATCCAGGGTGAATGGGAGCATATGCTTTAAGACAAACATCTCGCTCTAAAACAAAAACGGAGCTACCTAACTTAATGCTTTTCAATGTGTGCATTCAAATTACAGAGTTTAAGCTGCCTTTTGTTCAGAGAGTTAGAAACATATTGCTTCTAGGTACTGCGTTTCAGCTTCCCAGAATGAATGGCAGCATATTCTGTAAAGAGAAATACCCTGCTGTAAAACCAAAACGGAGCTAACTACTGAATGTTTGTCAATGTGTGCATTCAACTTACAGAGATGAATCTGTGCTTTGCTCAGCCAGTTACAAACACGTTTCTTCTAGGAACTGCGTTTGGGCTTCCCAGAGTGAATGGGAGCATATCCTGTAAAGAGAAACATCTCGTTGTAAAACCAAAACGGAGCTACCTAACTGAATTCCTGTCAATGTGTGAATTCAACCTACAGACTTGAAGCTGTGTTTCATTCAGCGAGTTAGAAACACATTTCTTCCAGGAACTGCGTTTGGATATCCCAGCGTGAAAGGGAACATATGCTGTAAAGAGAATCATCCTTCTCTAAAACCAAAACGGAGCTAACTACTGAATGCTTGTGAATGTGTGCATTCAACTTATAGAGTTGAAGCTGTGTTTTGTTCAGCGAGTTAGAAACACATTTTGTCTAGGAACTGCGTTTAGGCTTATCAGAGTGAATGGGAGTGTATGCTGTAAAGAGAAACATCTCGCTCTAAAACCAAAACGGAGCTACCTAACAGAATGATTGTCAATGTGTGCATTCAACTTACAGAGTTGAAGCTGTGTTTCGTTGAGCAAGTTTGAGACACATTTCTTTTAGGAACTGCGTTTCGGCTCCCCAGAGTGAATGGGAGAATAGGCAATAAAGAGAAACATCTTGCTCTAAAACCAAGACGGAGCTACGTAACTGAATGCTTATCAATGTGTTAATTCAACCTACAGAGTTGAAGCTGTGTTTCTTTCAGCGATTTAGAAACACATTTCTTCTACGATCTACGTTTGGGCTTCCGAGAGTGATTGTTAACCTATGCCATAAAGAGAAACATCCTGCTCTAAAACCAAAACGGAGCTACCTAACTGAATGCTTGTCATTGTGTGCATTCAACTTACAGAGTTGAAGCTGTGTTTCGTTCAGTGAGTTAGAAACACAATTCTTCTAGTAACTGCGTTTGGGCTTCCCAGAGTGAATGTGAGCATATGCTGTAAAGAGAAATTTCCTGCCCTAAATCCAAAACGGAGCTACCTACTGAGTGCTTGCCAATCTTTGCATTCAACTTACAGAGTTGAAGCTGAGCTTTGCTCAGCGATTTAGAAACACATTTCTTCTAGGAACTGCGTTTGGGCTACCCAGAGTGAACGGGAGCATTTGCTGCAAAAAGAATCATCTCGCTCTATAACCAAAACGGAGCTACCTAACTGAATGCTTGTCAATGTGTGCATTCAACTTACAGAGTTGAAGCTGTGTTTTGTACAGCGAGTTTGAGATACATTTCTTTTAGGAACTGCGTTTAGCCTTCCCAGAGTGAATGCGAGATTAGGCTGTAAAGAGAAACATCCTGCTCTAAAACAAAGATGGAGATATGTAACTGAATGCTGGTCAATGTGTGCATTCAACTTACAGAGTAGAAGCTGTGTTTCGTTCAGCGAGTTAGAAACACATTTCTTCTAGGAACTGCTTTTGGGCTTCATAGAGCGAATGTGAGCATATGATGTAAAGAGAAATATCTCGCTCTAAAACCAAAACTTAGCTACCTAACTGAATGCTTGTCATTGTGTGCATTCAACTTACAGAGTTGAAGCTGTGTTTCGTTCAGCGAGTTAGAAACACATTTCTTCTAGGAACTGTGTTTGGGCTTCCCAGAGTGAATGACAGCATATGCTTCAAAGAAAATCCCGCTCTAAAACAAAAACGGAGCTACCTAACTGAATGCTTGTCAGTGTTTGCATTCAAATTACAGAGGTCAAGCTGTGTTTCGTTCAGCAATTTAGAAACAGGTTTGTTCCAGGAACTGCTTTTGGGCTTCCCAGAGTGAATGGGAGCATATGTTGCAAAGAGAACCATCCTGCTCTAAAACCAAAACGGAGCTACCTAACCGAATGCTTGTCAATGTGTGCATTCAACTTACAGAGTTGAAGCCGTGTTTCGTTCAGCGAGATAGAAACACATTTCTTCTAGGAACTGCATTTGGGCTTCCCAGAGTGAATGGGAGCATTTGCTGCAAAGAGAATCATCTCGCTCTAAAACCAAAATGGAGCTACCTAACTGAATGCTTGTCAATGTGTGCATTCAACTTACAGAGTTGAAGCTGTGTTTCGTTCAGCAAGTTATAAACACATTTCTTCTAGGAACTGAGTGAGGGCTTCCCAGAATGAATTAGTGCATATGCTGTAAAGAGAAACAACTCGCTCTAAAACGAAAACGGAGCTACCTAACTGAATGCTTGTCAATGTGTGCATTCAGCTTACAGAGTCGAAGCTCTGTTTCGTTTAGCGAGTTTGAAACACATTTCTTCTAGTTACTGCATTTGTTATTCCCACAGTGAACGGGAGCATTTGCTGCAAAGAGAATCATCTCGCTCTAAAGCCAAAACGGAGCTACTTACTGAATGCTTCTCAATGTGTGAATTCAGCTAACTGAATTGAAGCTGTGTTTCGTTCAGCGAGTTAGAAACACATTTCTTCGGGGAACTGCGTTTGGGCTTCCCAGATTGAATGAGAGCATAGGCTGTAAAGACAAATATCCTGTTCTTAAATGAAAACAGAGCTACCTAACTGGATGCTTGCCAATGTGTGCATTCAACATACAGAGTTGAAGCTGTGTTTCGTTCAGCGAGATAGAAACACATTTCTTCTAGGAACTGCGTTTGGGCTTCATAGAGTGAATGGAAACATATGATGTAAAGAGAAACATCTCGCTCTAAATCCAAAATGGAGCTACGTAACTGAATGCTTGTCAATGTGTGCTTTCAACTTACAGAGTTGAAGCTGTGTTTCGTTCAGCGAGTTACAAACACATTTCTTCCAGGAAATGCGTTTGGGCTTCCCAGAGTGAATGGGAGCATTTGCAGTAAAGAGAAACATCTCGCTCTAAAACCAAAATGGAGCTACCTAACTGAATGCTTGTCAATGTGTGCATTCACCTTACAGAGTTGAAGCTGTGTATCGTTCAGCGAGTTAGAAACACATTTTTACAGGAACTGTGTTTGTGCTTCCCAGAGTGAATGGGAGCATTTGCGTTAAAGAGAAACATCTCGCTCTAAAACCAAAATGGAGCTACCTAACTGAATGCTTGTCAATGTGTGCATTCAACTTACAGAGTTGAAGCTGTGTTTCGTTCAGTGAGTTACAAACACATTTCTTCTACAAACTGATTTTGCTTCCCAGAGAGAATGGGAGCATATGCTGTAAAGAGAAACATCTCGCTCTAAAACCAAAACGGAGCTACCTAACTGAATGCTTGTCAATGTGTGCATTCAACTTAGAGAGTTGAAGCTGTGTTTCGTTCAGCGAATTACAAACACATATCTTGTAGGAACTGCGTTTGGGCTTCCCAGAGTGAACGGGAGCATATGCTGTAAAGAGGATCATCCTGATCTAAGTGCAAAACGGAGCTACCTACTGAATATTGGCCAATCTGTGTATTGAACTTACAGAGTTGAAGCTGTGCCTTGCTCAACGATATAGAAACACATTTCTTCTACGAACTGCGTTTGAGCTTCCCAGAGTGAATGGGAGCATTTGCTGGAAAGAGAATCTTCTCGCTCTAAAACCAAAATGGAGCTAACTAACTGAATGCTTGTCAATGTGCGCGTTCAACTTACGGAATTGAAGGTGTGTTTCGTTCAGCGATTTAGAAACACATTTCTTCTAGGAACGGCGTTTGGGCTTCCCAGAGTGAATGGGAGCATATGCTGTAAAGAGAAACATCTCGCTCTAAAACCTAAACGCAGCTACCTAACGAATACTTGTCAATGTGTGCAGTCAACTTACAGAGTTGAAGATGTGTTTCATTCAGCGAGTTTGAAACACATTTCTTTTAGGAACTGCGATTACGCTTCCCAGAGTGAAATTTAGAAAATGCTGTAAAGAGAAACATCCTGCTCTAAGAGCAAATCATAGCTACCTAACTGAATGCTTGTCAATGTGTGCATTCAACTTACAGGGTTGAAGCTGTGTTTCGTTCAGCGAGTTAGAAACAAATTTCTTCTAGGATCTACGTTTGGGCTTCCGAGAGTGAATGTTAGCATATGCCGTAGAGAGAAACATCCTGCTCTAAAACCAAAACGTAGCTACCTAATTGAATGTGTCTCAATATATGCATTAAATTTACAAAGACGATGCTGTGTTTCGTTCAGCGTGTTAGAAACACATTTCATCTAGGTACTGCGTTTAGGCTTCCCAGAGTGAATGGGAGCATATGCTGTAAAGAGAAACATCTTGCTCTAAAACCAAAACGGAGCAACCTACTGAATGCCTGTCAATGTGTGCATTCAACTTACAGAGTTGAGGCTGTGTTTCGTTCAAGAAATTAGAAACACATTTCTTCTAGGAACTGCGTTTGGGCTTCATAGAGTGAATGGGAGCATATGATGTAAAGAGAAACATCTCGCTCTAAATCCAAAATGGAGCTACCTAACTGAATGCTTGTCAATGTGTGCTTTCAACTTACAGAGTTGAAGCTGCGTTTCGTTCAGCGATTTACAAACACATTTCTTCCAGGAAATGCGTTTGGGCTTCCCAGAGTGAATGGGAGCATTTGCAGTAAAGAGAAACATCTCGCTCTAAAACCAAAATGGAGCTACCTAACTGAATGCTTGTCAATATGTGCATTCACCTTACAGAGTTGAAGCTGTGTTTCGTTCAGCGAGTTAGAAACACATTTTTTACAGGAACTGTGTTTGTGCTTCCCAGAGTGAATGGGAGCATTTGCTGTAAAGAGAAACATCTCGCTCTAAAACCAAAACGGAGCTACCTAACTGAATGCTTGTCAATGTGTGCATTCAACTTACAGAGTTGAAGCTGTGTTTCATTCAGCGAGTTACAAACACATTTCTTCTACAAACTGGCTTTGCTTCCCAGAGAGAATGGGAGCATATGCTGTAAAGAGAAACATCTCATTCTAAAACCAAAACGGAGCTACCTAACTGAATGCTTGTCAATGTGTGCATTCAACTTAGAGAGTTGAAGCTGTGTTTTGTTCAGCGAATTACAAACACATATCTTGTAGGAACTTAGTTTGGGCTTCCCAGAGTGAACGGGAGCATATGCTGTAAAGAGAATCATCCTGCTCTAAATCCAAAACGGAGCTACCTACTGAATATTTGCCAATCTGTGTATTGAACTTACAGAGTTGAAGCTGTGCCTTGCTCAGTGATATAGAAACACATTTCTTCTACGAACTGCGTTTGAGCTTCCCAGAGTGAATGGGAGCATTTGCTGTAAAGAGAATCATCTCACTCTAAAACCAAAACGGAGCTAACTAAGTGAATGCTTCTCAATGTGTGCATTCAACTTACAGAGTTGAGGCTGTGTTTCGTTCAGCAAGTTAGAAACACATTTCTTCTAGGAACTGCGTTTGGGCTTCCAAGAGTGAAAGGGAGCATATATGTAAAGAGAAACATCTCACTCTAAAACCAAAATGGAGCTACCTAACTGAATGCTTTCAATGTGTGCATTCAACTTACCGAGTTGAAGCTGTGTTTCGTTCAGCGAGTTTGAAGCACATTTCTTTTAGGAATGGTGTTTAGGCTTCCCAGAGTGAACGGGAGAATAGGCTGTAAAGAGAAACATCCTGCTCTAAAACCAAGACTGAGCTAAGTAACTGAGTGCTTGTCAATGTGTGAATTCAACATACAGAGTTGAAGCTGTGTTTCTTTCAGCGATTTAGAAACACATTTCTTCTAGGATCTACGTTTGGGCTTCCGAGAGTGAATGTTAGCATATGCTGTAAAGAGAAACATCCTGCTGTAAAACCAAAACGGTGCTACATAACTGAATACATCTTAATATGTGCATTAAATTAACCGAGTTGAAGCTTTGTTTCGTTCAGCGAGGTAGAAACACATTTCTTCTAGGAACTGAGTTTGGGCTTCATAGAGTGAATGGGAGCATATGATGTAAAGAGAAACATCTCGCTCTAAAACCAAAACGGAGCTACCTAACTGAATGCTTCTCAATGTGTGCCTTCAGCTTACTGAATTGAAGCTGTTTTTCCTTCAGCAATTTAGAAACACATTTCTTCTAGGAACTGTGTTAGGGCTTCCCAGAGTGAATGGGAACGTATGCTGTAAAGAGAAACATTTCGCTCTAAAACCTAAACGGAGCTACCTAACTGAATACTTCTCAATGGGTGCATTCAACTTACAGAGTTGAAGCTGTGATTCGTTCAGCGAATTAGAAACACATTTCTTCTAGGAACTGCGTTTGGGCTTCATAGAGTGAATGTGAGCATATGAGGTAAAGAGAAACATCTTGCTCTAAAACCAAAACGCAGCTACGTAACTGAATGCTTGTCAATGTGTTCATTCAACTTACAGTGTTGAAGCTATGTTTCGTTCAGCAAGATGGAAACACATTTCTTCTAGGTAGTGCATTTCGGCTTCCCAGAGTGAATGGGAGTACATCCTGCAATTAGAAATATGCTGCGATAAAACCAAAACGGAGCTACCTAACTGAATGCGTCTCAATATGTGCATTAAACGTACCAAGATGATGCTGTTTTTCGTTCAGCGAGTTACAAACACATTTTTTCTAGGAACTGCGTTTCGGCATCCCAGAGTGATTGGGAGCATATGCTGTAAAGAGAAAGAACTCGCTCTAAAACGAAAATGGAGCTACCTAACTGAATGCTTGTCAATGTCTGCATTCAACTTACAGAGTCGAAGCTGTGTTTCGTTCAGCGAGTTAAAAACACATTTCTTCTAGGAACTGCGTTTCAGCTTCCCATAGTGAATGGGAGCATTTGCTGCAAAGAGAATCATCTCGCTCTAAAACCAAAACGGAGCTACCTAACTGAATGCTTGTCAATGTGTGCATTCAGCTTACTGAATTGAAGCTGTGTTTCAATCAGCGATTTAGAAACACATTTCTTCTAGGAACTGCGTTTGGTCTTCCCAGAGTGAATGGGAGCATATGCTGTAAAGAGAAACATCTCACTCTAAAACCAACCCGGAGCACCCTACTGAATGATTGTCAATGTGTGCATTCAGCTTACAGAGTTGATGCTGTGTTTCATTAATCAAGTAACAAACACATTTCTTCTAGGAACTGCGTTTGGTCTTCCAAGAGTGAATGGGAGCATATGTGTAAAGAGAAACATCTCGCTCTTAAACCAAAATGGAGCTACCTAACTGAATGCTTGTCAATGTGTGTATTAAACTTACAGAGTTGAAGCTGTGTTTCCTTCCGCGAGTTAGAAACACATTTCTTCCAGGAACTGCATATGGACGTCCCAGCGTGAATGGGAGCATATGTTGTAAAGAGAAACATCCTGCCTTAAAACCAAAACGGAGCTAACTACTGAATGCTTGTGAATGTGTGCATTCAACTTAAAGAGTTCAAGCTGTGTTTTGTTCAATGAGTTAGAAACACATTTCGTCTAGGAACTGCGTTTCGGCTTCACAGAGTGAATGGGAGCGTATGCTGTAGAGAGGAACATCTCGCTCTAAAACCAAAACGAAGCTACCTAACTGAATGCTTGTCAATGTGTGCATTCAACTTACAGAGTTGAAGCTGTGTTTCCTTCAGCGAGTTTGAGACACATTTCTTTTAGGAACTGTATTTAGGCTTCCCAGAGTAAATAGGTGAATAGGCTGTAAAGAGAAACATCCTGCTCTAAAACCAAGACGGAGCTACGTAACTGAATGCTTGTCAATGTGTGATTTCAACTTACAGAGTTGAAGCTGTGTTTCTTTCACCGATTTAGAAACACATTTCTTCTAGGATCTACGTTTGGGCTTCCGAGAGTGAATGTTAGCCTATGCCGTAAAGAGAAACATCCTGCTCTAAAACCAAAACGGAGCTACCTAACTTGATGCTTGTCAATGTGTGCATTCAACTTACAGAGTAGAAGCGGTGTTTCGTTCAGTGAGTTAGAAACACATTTCTTCTAGGAACTGGGTTTGGGCTTCATGGAGTGAATGTGAGCATATGATGTAAAGAGAAACATCTCGCTCTAAAACCAAAACGGAGCTACCTAACTGAATGCTTGTCATTGTGTGCATTCAAGTTACAGAGTTGAAGCTGTGTTTCGTTCAGTGAGTTAGAAACACATTTCTTCTAGGAACTATGTTTGGGCTTCCCAGAGTGAATGACGGCATATGTTGTACAGAGAAACATATCGATCTAAAACCAAAACGCAGCTACATAACTGAATGCTTGTCAATGAGTTCATTCAACTTACAGAGGTGAAGCTGTGTTTCGTTCAGTGAATTAGAAACACATTTCTTCTAGGAACTGCGTTTGGGCTTCCCAGAGTGAATGGAAGAATTTGATGCAAAAAGAATCATCTTGCTCTATAATCAAAACGGAGCTAACTAACTGAATACTTGTCAATGTGTGCATTCAACTTACGGAATTGAAGCTGTTCTTTGTTCAGCAATTTAGCAACACATTTCTTCTAGGAACTGCGTTTGGGCTTCCCAGAGTGAATGGGAGTATATGCTGTAAAGAGAAACATCTCGCTCTAAAACCAAAACAGAGCTACCTAACTGAATATTTTTCAATGTGCACAGTCTACATACAGTGTTGAAGATGCGTTTCATTCAGCGAGTTTGAAACACGTTTCTTTTAGGAACTGCATTTAGCCTTCCCAGAGTGAATGGGAGAATATGCTGTAAAGAGATACATCCTGCTCTAAAACCAAAACGTAGCTACGTAACTGAATGCTTCTCAATGTGAGCATTCAACTTACAGAGTTGAAGCTGTGTTTCTTTCAGAGTTTTAGAAACACATTTCTTCTAGGAACTACGTTTGGGCTTCTGAGAGTTAATATTAGCATATGCTGTAAACAGAAACATCCTACTCTAAAATCAAAACATAGCTACCTAACTGAATGCTTGTCAATGTGTGCATTCAACTTACAGAGTTGAATCTGTGTTTCATTCAGCAAGTTAGAGACACATTTCTTCTAGGAACTGCGTTTGCGCTTCCCAGAGTGAATGGAGCATATGCTGTAAAGAGAAACATCTTGCTCTAAAACCAAAAGGGAGCCACCTACCGAATGCCTGTCAATGTGTGCATTCAACTTACAGAGTTGATGCTGTGTTTCGTTCAGCAAGTTAGAAATACATTTCTTCTAGGAACTGTGTTTGGGCTTCAAAGACTGAATCTGAGCATATGTGTAAAGAGAAACCTCTCGCTCTAAAACCAAAACGAAGCAACCTACTGAATACCTGTCAATGTGTGCATTCAACTTACAGAGTTGATGCGGTGTTTCGTTCAGCAAGTTAGAAATATATTTCTTCTAGGAACTGCGTTGGGGCTTCAAAGACTGAATGGGAGCATATGTGTAAAGAGAAACATCTCGCTCTACACCAAAACGGAGCTTCCTAACTGAATGCTTGTCAATGGGTGCATTCAACTTACAGAGTTGAAGCTCTGTTTCGTTTGGGGAGTTTGAAACACATTTCTTCTAGGAACTGCGTTTGGACTTCCCAGAGTGAATGGGAGCATATGCTGTAAAGAGAAACATCCTGCTCAAAAACCAAAATGGAGTTACCTAACTAAATGCTTGTCAATGTGTGCATTAAATTTACAGAGTTGAAGCTGTGTTTCCTTCAGTGAGTTAGAAACACATTTCTTCTAGGATCTACGTTTGGGCTTCCCAGAGTGAATGGTAGCATTTACTGCAAAGAGAATCATCTCGCTCTAAAACCAAAATGGAACTACCTATCTGAGTGCCGGTCAAAATGTGCATTCAATTTACAGAACTGAAGCTGTGTTTCGTCCAGCGAGTTAGAAACACATTTCTCCTAGGAACTGCGTTTGGGCTTCCCAGAGTGAATGGGAGCATATGTTGTAAAGAGAAACATCTCACTCTGAAACCAAAACGGAGCTTTCTAACTGAATACTTGTCAATGTGTGCATTAAACTTACAGAGTTGAAGATGTGTTTCGTTCAGCGAGTTAGAAACACATTTCTTCTGGGAGCTGCGTTTGGGATTCCCAGAGAGAATGAGATCATATGCTGTAAAGAGAAACATCTTGCTCTAAATCCAAAACGGAGCTACCTACTGAAGGTTTGCCAATCTGTGCATTCAGCTTACAGAGTTGAAGCTGTGCTTTGCTCAGCGATTTAGAAACACATTTCTTCTAGGAACTGCGTTTGCGCTTCCCAGAGTGAATGGGAGCATTTGCTGCAAAGAGAATAATCTCACACTAAAACCAAAACGGAGCTAAGTAACAGAATGCTTGTCAATGTGTGCATTCAAATTACGGAATTGAAGGTGTGTTTCGTTCAGCAATTTAGAAACACATTTCTTCTATTAACTGCGTTTGGGCTTCCCAGAGTTAATGGGAGCATAAGCGGTAAAGAGAAACATCTCACTCTAAAACCTAAACGGAGCTACCTAACTGAATACTTGTCAATGTGTACAGTCAACTTACAGAGTTGAAGATGTGTTTCGTTCAGCAAGTTAGAAACACATTTCTTCAAGGAACTACGTCTGAGCTTCCAAGAGTGAATGGGAGCATATGTGTAAAGAGAAACATCTCGCTCTAAAACCAAAACGGAGCTACCTAAATGAAGGCTTCTCAATGTGTGCATTCAACTTACAGTATTGAAGCTGTGTTTGTTCAGCGAGTTTGAATCGTATTTCTTTTCGGAACTGCGTTTAGGCTCCCCAGAGTGAATGGGGGAATAGGCTGTAAAGAGAAACATCGTGCTCTAAAACCAAGACAGAGCTGCGTAACTGAATGCTTGCCAATGTGTGAATTCAATTTACAGAGTTGAAGCTGTGTTTCTTTCAGCGATTTAGAAACACATTTCTTCTAGGATCTATGTTTGGGCTTCCGAGAGTGAATGTTAGCATATGCCGTATAGAGAAACATCCTGCTCTAAAACCATAACGGAGCTACCTAACTGAATGCGTCTCAATATGTGCATTAAACTTACAAAGATGATGCTGTGTTTCGTTCAGCGAGTTAGAAACACATTTCACCTAGGTACTGCGTTTGGGCTTCCCAGAGTGAAAGGGAGTATATGCTGTAAAGAGAAATATCCTGCTCTAAATCGAAAACGGAGCTACCTACTGAATGATTGCCAATCTGTGCATTCAACTTACAGAGTTGAAGTTGTGCTTTGCTCAGTGACTTAGAAACACATTTCTTCTAGGAACTGCGTTTAGGCTTCCCAGAGTCAATGGGAGCATTTGCTGCAAAGAGAATCATCTCGCTCTAAAACCAAAACGGAGCTAAGTAACTGAATGCTTGTCAATGTGTGCATTCAACTTACAGAGTTGAAGCTGTGTTTCGTTCAGCGATTTGGAAACACGTTTGTTCTAGGAACTGCGTTTGGGCTTCCCAGAGTGAATGGGAGCGTATGCTGTAAAGAGAAACATGTTACTTTAAAACCAAAACGGAGCAACCTACTGAATGCCTGTCAATGTGTGCATTCAACTTACAGAGTTGAGGCTGTGTTTCGTTCAGCAAGTTAGAAACACATTTCTTCTAGGAACTGCATTTGGGCTTCCAAGATTGAAAGGGAGTATATATGTAAATAGAAACATCTCACTCTAAAACCAAAACGGAGCTACCTAACTGAATGCTTTCAATGTGTGCATTCAACTTACAGAGTTGAAGCTGTGTTTCGTTCAGTGAGTTTGAAACACATATCTTTTAGAAATGGCGTTTAGGCTTCCCAGAGTGAATGGGAGAATAGGCTGTAAGAGAAACATCCTGCTCTAAAACCAAGACTGAGCTAAGTAACTGAATGCATGTCAATGTGTGAATTCAACATACAGAGTTGAAGCTGTGTTTCTTTCAGCGATTTAGAAACACATTTCTTCTAGGATCTACGTTTGGGCTTCCGAGAGTGAATGTTAGCATATGCCATAAAGAGAAACATCCTGCTCTAACACCAAAACGGTGCTACCTAACTGAATGTGTCTTAATATGTGCGTTCAATTAACAGAGTTGAAGCTGTGTTTCATTCAGCGAGGTAGAAACACATTTCTTCTAGGAACTGAGTTTGGGCTTCATAGAGTGAATGGGAGCATATGATGTAAAGAGAAACATCTCGCTCTTAAACCAAAACGGAGCTTCCTAAATGAATGCTTGTCAATGTGTGCATTCAGCTTACTGAATTGAAGCTGTTTTTCCTTCAGCAATTTAGAAACACATTTCTTCTAGGAACTGTGTTAGGGCTTCCCAGAGTGAATGGGAACGTATGCTGTAAAGAGAAACATTTCGCTCTAAAACCTAAACAGAGCTACCTAACTGAATACTTGTCAATGGGTGCATTCAACTTACAGAGTTGAAGCTGTGTTTCGTTCAGCGAGTTAGAAACACATTTCTTCTAGGAACTGCGTTTGGGCTTCATAGAGTGAATGTGAGCATATGAGGTAAAGAGAAACATCTCGCTCTAAAACCAAAACGCAGCTACCTAACTGAATGCTTGTCAATGTGTGCATTCAACTTACAGTGTTGAAGCTGTGTTTCGTTCAGCAAGATGGAAACACATTTTTTCTAGGTAGTGTGTTTGGGCTTCCCAGAGTAAATAGGAGTATATCCTGTAAGGAGAAATTTCCTGCGATAAAACCAAAACGGAGCTACCTAACAGAATACGTCTCAATATGTGCATTAAACTTACCAAGATGATGCTGTGTTTCGTTCAGCGAGTTAGAACCACATTTCTTCTAGAACTGCGTTTCGGCATCCCAGAGTGAATGGGAGCATATGCTGTAAAGAGAAAGAACTCACTCTAAAACGAAAATGGAGCTATCTAACTGAATGCTTGTCAATGTCTGCATTCAACTTACAGAGTCAAAGCTGTGTTTCGTTCAGCTACTTAGAAACACATTTCTTCTAGGAACTGCGTTTGGGCTTCCAAGAGTGAATGGGAGCATATGCTGTAAAGAGAAACATCCTGCTCTAAAACCAAAACGGAAATGACTACTGAATGCTTGTGAATGTGTGCATTTAACTTATAGAGTTGAAGCTGTGTTTTGTTCAGTGAGTTAGAAACACATTTCGTCTAAAAACTGCGTTTCGGCTTATCAGAGTGAATGGGAGCGTATGCTGTGAAGAGAAACATCTCGCTCTAAAACCAAAACGGAGCTACCTAACTGAATGCTTGTCAATGTGTGCATTCAACTTACTGAGTTGAAGCTGTGTTTTGTTCAGCGAGTTTGAGACACATTTCTTTTAGGAACTGCGTTTAGGCTTAACAGAGTGAATCTGTGAATAGGCTGTAAATAGAAACATCCTGCTCTAAAACCAAGACGGAGCTACGTAACTGAATGCTTGTCAATGTTTGAGTTCAACTTACAGAGTTGAAGCTGTGTTTCTTTCACCGATTTAGAAACACATTTCTTCTAGGATCTACGTTTGGGCTTCTGAGAGTGAATGTTAGCATATGCCGTGAAGAGAAACATCCTGCTCTAAAACCAAAACTGAGCTACCTAACATGATGCTTGCCAAAGTGTGCATTCAACTTACAGAGTAGAAGCGGTGTTTCATTCAGCGAGTTAGAAACACATTTCTTCTAGGAACTGCGTTTGGGCTTCATAGAGTGAATGTGAGCATATGATGTAAAGAGAAGCATCTCGCTCTAAAACCACAACGGAGCTACCTAACTGAATGCTTGTCATTGTGTGCATTCAACTTACAGAGTTGAAGCTGTGTTTCGTTCAGTGAGTTAGAAACACATTTCTTCTAGGAACTATGTTTGGGCTTCCCAGAGTGAATGATGGCATATGTTGTACAGAGAAACGTATCGCTCTAAAACCAAAACGGAGCTACCTAACTGAATGCTTGTCAATGTGTGCATTCAACTTACAGAGGTGAAGCTGTGTTTCCTTTAGTGAATTAGAAAAACATTTCTTCTAGGAACTGCCTTTGGGCTTCCCAGAGTGAATGTGAGCATATGCTGTAAAGAGAAACATCCTGCCCTAAATCCAAAATTGAGCTACCTACTGAATGCTTGCCAATCTGTGCATTCAACTTACAGAGTTGAAGCTGGGCTTTGCTCAGCAATTGAGAAACACATTTCTTCTAGAAACTGCATTTGGGCTACCCAGAGTGAATGGGAGCATTTGCTGCAAAAAGAATCATCTCGCTCTATAACCAAAACGGAGCTAACTAACTGAATGTTTGTCAATGTGTGCATTCAACTTACGGAATTGAAGCTGTGTTTTGTTCAGCGATTGAGAAACACGTTTCTTCTAGGAACTGCATTTGGGCTACCCAGAGTGAATGGGAGTATATGCTGCAAAGAGAAACATCTCGCTCTAAAACCAAAACAGAGCTACCTAACTGAATGTTTGTCAATGTGCGCAGTCAACATACAGAGTTGAAGATGTGTTTCGTTCAGCGAGTTTGAAACACATTTCTTTTAGGAACTGCGTTTAGGCTTCCCAGAGGGAATGGGAGAATATGCTGTAAAGAGAAATATCCTGCTCTAAAACCAAAACGTAGCTACGTAACTGAATCCTTGTCAATGTGTGAATTCAACTTACAGAGTTGAAGCTGTGTTTCTTTCAGCGATTTAGAAACACATTTCTTCTAGGAACTACGTTTGGGCTTCCGAGAGTGAATATTAGCATATGCTGTAAACAGAAACAACCTACTCTAAAATCAAAACATAGCTACCTAACTGAATGCTTGTCAATGTGTGCATTCAACTTACGGTGTTGAATCTGTGTTTCATTCAGCGAGTTAGAAACACATTTCTTCTAGGAACTGTGTTTGGGCTTCCCAGAGTGAATGGGAGCATATGCTGTAAAGTGAAACATCTTGCTCTAAAACCAAAACGGAGCCACCTACCAAATTCCTGTCAATGTGTGCATTCAACTAAAAGAGTTGATGCAGTGTTTCGTTCAGCAAGTTAGAAATACATATCTTCTAGGAACTGCGTTTGGGCTTAAAAGACTGAATGGGAGCATATGTGTAAATAGAAACCGCTCGCTCTAAAACCAAAAGGAAGCAACCTACTGAATACCTGTCAATGTGTGCATTCAACTTACAGAGTTGATGCTGTGTTTCGTTCAGCAAGTTAGAAATATATTTCTTCTAGGAACTGCGTTGGGGCTTCAAAGACTGAATGGGAGCATATGTGTAAAGAGAAACATCTCGCTCTACACCAAAACGGAGCTTCCTAACTGAATGCTTGTCAATGGGTGCATTCAACTTACAGAGTTGAAGATGTGTTTCGATCAGCGAGTTAGAAACACATTTCTTCTGGGAACTGCGTTTGGGCTTCCCAGAGAGAATGAGATCATTTGCTGTAAAGAGAAACATCCTGCTCTAAATCCAAAACGGAGCTACCTGTTGAAGGTTTGCCAATCTGCGCATTCAGCTTACAGAGTTGAAGCTGTGCTTTGCTCAGCGATTTAGAAACACATTTCTTCTAGGAACTGCGTTTGCACTTCCCAGAGTGAATGGTAGCATTTGCTGCAAAGAGAATCATCTCGCACTAAAACCAAAATGGAGCTAAGTAACTGAATGCTTGTCAATGTGTGCATTCAAATTACGGATTTGAAGGTGTGTTTCGTTCAGCTATTTAGAAACACATTTCCTCTATTAACTGCGTTTGGGCTTCCCAGAGTTAATGGGAGCATAAGCTGTAAAGAGAAACATCTCGCTCTAAAACCTAAACGGAGCTACCTAACTGAATACTTGTCAATGTGTACAGTCAACATACAGAGTTGAAGATGTGTTTCATTCAGCGAGTTTGAAACACATTTCTTCTAGGAACTGCGTTTGGTTTTCTCAGAGGGAATGGGAGCATATGCTGTAAAGAGAAATATTTGCTCTAAAACCAAACCGGAGCAACCTACTGAATGCCTGTCAATGAGTGCATTCAGCTTACAGAGTTGATGCTGTGTTTCGTTCAGCAAGTTAGAAACACATTTCTTCTAGGAACTGCGTTTGGGCTTCCAAGAGTGAATGGGAGCATATGTGTAAAGAGAAACATCTCGCTCTTAAACCAAAACAGAGCTACCTAACTGAATGCTTGTCAATGTGTGTATTAAACTTACAGAGTTGAAGCTGTGTTTCATTCAGCGAGTTACAAACACATTTTTTCCAGGAACTGCGTTTGGATATCCCAGCGTGAATGGGAGCATATGCGGTAAAGAGAAACATCCTGCTCTAAAACCAAAACGGAGCTAACTACTGAATGCTTGTGAATGTGTGCATTCAACTTATAGAGTTGAAGCTGTGTTTTGTTCAGCGAGTTAGAAACACATTTCTTCTAGGAACTGCGTTTGGGCTTATCAGAGTGAATGGGAGCGTATGCTGTAAAGAGAAACATCTCGCTCTAAAACCAAAACGGAGCTACCTAACTGAATGCTTTTCAATGTGTGCATTCAACTTACAGAGTTAAAGCTGTGTTTTGTTCAGTGAGTTTGAGACACATTTCTTTTAGGAACTGCGTTTAGGCTTCCCAGAGTGAATGGGAGAATAGGCTGTAAAGAGAATCATCCTGCTCTATAACCAAGACGGAGCTACGTAACGGAATGCTTGTCAATGTGTGAATTCAACTTACAGAGTTGAAGCTGTGTTTCTTTCAGTGATTTAGAAACACTTTTCTTCTAGGATCTACGTTTGGGCTTCATAGAGCAAATGTGAGCATATGATGTAAAGAGAAATATCTCACTCTAAAACCAAAACGGAGCAACCTAACTGGATGCTTGTCATTGTGTGCATTCAACTAACAGAGTTGAAGCTGTGTTTCATTCAGCGAGTTAGAAACACATTTCTTTTAGGAACTGCGTTTAGGCTTCCCAGAGTAAATGGGAGAATATGCTGTAAATGGAAACATCCTACTCTAAAACCAAAATGGAGCTACCTAACTCAATGCTTGTCAATGTGTGCATTCAACTTACAGAGTTGAAGCTCTGTTTCCTTCAGCGAATTAGAAACACATTTCTTCTAAGAACTGAGTTTTGTCTTCCCAGAGTGAATGGGAGCATATGCTGTAAAGAGAAACCTCTCGCTCCAAAACTAAAGGGAGCTATCTAACTGAATGCTTGTCAATGTGTGCATTCAATTTACAGAGTTGAAGCTGTGTTTTCTTCAGCGAGTTAGAAACACATTTCTTCTAGGAACTGCGTTTTGGCTTCCCAGAGTGAATGGGAGCATATGCCGTAAAGAGAAACATCTCGCTCTAAAACCAAAATGGAGCTACCTAACTGAATGCTTGTCAATGTGTGCATTCAACTTACAGAGTTGAAGCTGTGTTTCGCTCAGAGAGTTAGAAATACATTTCTCCTGGAAACTGCGTATTGGCACCCCACAGAGAATGGGAACATATGCTGTAAAGAGAGAAAGCCTGCTATTAAACCAAAACGGAGCTACGTAACTGAATGCTTGTCAGTATGTGCATTCAACATACAGAGTTGAAGCTGTGTTTCATTCAGGGAGTTACAAACACATTTCTTCTAGGAACTGAGTTTGGGCATCCCAGAGTGAATATGAGCATATTTTCTAAAGAGAAACATTCTGCTCTAAAACCAAAACGGAGCTACCTAACTGAATGCGTTTCAATGTGTGCATTCAAATTACAGAGTTGAAGCTGTGTTTCGTTCAACGAGTTAGAAACACATTTCTTCTAGGAAGTGCCTTTGGACTTCCCAGAGTGATGGGAGCATATGCTGTAAAGAGAAACATCCTGCTCTAAAACCAAAACAGAGCTACCTAACTGAATGCTTTTTAATGTGTGCATTCAACTTACAGAGTTGAAGCAGTGTTTCATTCAGCGAGTTAGAAACACATTTCTTGTAGGAACTGCGTTTGGGCTTCCCCCAGTGAATGGGAGCATATGCTGTAAAGAGAAACATCTAGCTCTAAAACCTAAACGGAGCTACCTAGCTGAATGCATGTCAATGTGTGCATTCAACTTACAGAGTTGAA
>PVKV010028185.1:0-25324 GCA_004027835.1 Alouatta palliata | reverse complement strand
TTTTCTTCTCTTCTCTTCTCTTATTTCCTAGCCTTATGTTGTCCTTTATAGCAACACACAATGGACTAGGAAATCTAGAAATGAGCACTCTAAGAAGCAGGAAAAGCATGTGCAAAGGCCCTGAGATAGAAGCCAGATTTTGAATATTTTTTGAAATAGTAATGAGGACATTGTGTCTGAGAGGGCAAAAGGGATGGAGAATGTCAAAATATATGGTCAGAGAGGTAGTTAAGACCCAGATCATTGAGGGCATAGCAGTAAGTTTGTGTTTTATTCTAAGATTGCTGGGAAACCATGGAGGGGTTTTGGTCAATGCAGTAATGTGATCTAACTTATATTTTAAATGGATAGTTCTGTATACTATGTGGAGAATATATAGAGGAGAGGGAGATAAGAACAAATTCATGGACAACAATTAGAAAGCTATATATATATATTTTCAGTTTATGTGATGGATATTATTGCTACAATCCAAGGGATTAAGATCACATGAATGAAGGTAGTGAGAAGTAGTCAAAGTCAAGTAGCATTTTTACGATAGACTTGATGGGGTTTGCTGATGGATTGGGACCTGAGCATCTGGGTGAATGGTGATGGCATTGAATAAGAGTGTAATCACTGAGATGGTAACCTAATTTAAGGGAAGACTTGTGATGGAATCAAGAGTTTAATTTTGCATTATTGCATTTTACATGGCTATAATACATACATCTAAGTGGAGATTGAAGTGGCAGTATGGATCTCAGAGGATAAATTGAAGCTGAAGATAGAAATTCAAAATTTATCAGCATACATTATATTTAGAGCCACAGTACTAAATAAAATCATATAGCGGGTGAAAATAAATGAAAGCCAAAAGGGAAAAGTATTTCAGTAAAAATGGAGTAGTCAGCTATGTCACCTGAAGCTTAGTGATCAAGAAATATGAGGACAGAACATGAAAAATTAAATTTGAACAATAGGATATCATTGGCAGCCTTGATAAGAGGAGTTGCAGTGATGTGGTGGGCACAACAAGAAACATCAAGAGAAAGGGGAATGGGTGAGGGGAATTTTGAATTTTTCTATAAAAGAGATGAGAGAAATGCTTAATTTTGATATTTTGACTACAATAAATTTTGTAAAGTGTTTACATATGCATAATACTTCATTAAATATTTTAAGAACTTGAAATAATTTTAAATATAACCATTCAATAGAAATTGTTGTTTTACTATTTCATATTGATTCCACTGATATTGATTTTTTATAGACTGCTTAATGAACTCTTATGTACTCTATATTGAAATATGATAGCTTTTTCCAAAGAATCTATAAACTAGCCCCAATTTATAAATAGGCATGCATTAGTTTGCTAGGGCTGCTGTAACAAAATACCATGGACTGACTTAAACAATAGAAATGAATTTTCTCACAGTTCTAGGGCTACAAATTCCAAGATAAAGGTGTTTGCAGATTTTCTTTCTTCTGAGGACACTCTCCTTGGCTTGGAAATTCCTGGTTTCTTCTTGTGTTCTCATATGGCCTTCACTCAGTATGCACATATCCTGATGTCTCTTCTTCTTCTTAAAAGGACACCAGTCGTATTGGATCAGTCACCTTAATCACCTCATTAAAGACCTTACATTCAGCCGGGCGTGGTGCCTCACACCTGTAATCCCAGCACTTTGGGAGGCAGAGGTGGGCCGATCACCTGAGAGTGGGTGTTCGAGACCAGCCTGACCAACAAGGAGAAACCCCATCTCTACTAAAAATGCAAAATTAGCTGGGCATGGTGGCTCATGCCTGTAATCCCAGCTACTTGGGAGGCTGAGGCAGGAGAATCGCTCATTTCAAACATTCCTCAAATGATACAATCAAGAACTTAAACTCTACCATTATATGTCCCAGATTCTATATTGCCTTAATTCTCTGGCAGGTCCCTGCAACATTTGAATCAATTTTTATAGTAGTTCCTCAAAAGAATTATGGGTAGAGAAAAATATAGACACATTTCCTTTAGAAAGGAGACCGTTTAATAATTTTCTTTACAAGTACTCCTTGTCATTTATGACCTTTAATAGAATATGCATGAATAAATCTCTTACCCATTATGTTCCTGTTCAAAGTTAGCATTTTCAGATGAAAACAATGATAACACCATCCCTACTATTGTATAATTAAGGGTTCTCACTTTTTAAATATCACGGAAAAATGATCTGATTAAGTCCTAAGTAAATTAGTAGCCTAAGTCCTCTTAATGATATCAAAGTACTGGCCATTTTCCTAATCGTAGGCATTTCATTTTCTATTACTTCAATTGTGACTTAATTATTCTTTTTCTTTGCTTTCTTACTGCAACATATTTCTCCTTTCTTCATCCCTGTCTTTCCAACTAGATGCAAACAGATAAGAGATGATCAGAGTCATAAGAAAGAACCTTTTTAGCCAAAAAGTGTGACCATTCAATATAACCCAAAACTCCTTTCTAGCAACCTTTGAGCAGAGTTATTTTTTCATTTGGAGGGATGAAGGATGGTGTACAACTTAAATCAGTTGCAAATGCAAAAAAACCTGGGTGATTTTACTTTAAAACCCAGAATTTCAACTTCTTTTGAGTAAGTCATGTAATTCATTAACAACTCTGGAACCAAAGCCTTAGAACTGACAAGGCTAACTTGTAGTTGTCACTATAAACAGGTCACAGCCTCTAAGCCTATCACACTGTCACCTATTTCTCCATTTATAATTTTAACAACTATAAATCATTACTCAAGCATGACCTTCAGTGGTTACTGATTAAAGATTAAAAATCAATATCTTTATATTTTTATCTTCCATGTGTAGAAAGAGTAGACCATAGATATAATTTTTAAAATTTTCAACAACATGGATGATCCTGAAGAATATTAGGTAAAATCAGTCAGGCACAGAACGACAAATGTCACCTGTTCTTACTCATATGTGACAGCTATAAAAAATGATCTCATGGAGGCAGTGAATAGAATGGAGGTTACCACAGGCTGGGAAGGCTAGTTGGGAGGTAGTGAAAAAAGAAGAGTTGGTTAATGTGTGAAAAAATACAGTTAGATAAAATGAATAAGATCTAATGTTCAATAGCATAAGGGGTGACTATCATTAACAATGATTTATGGTGTATTTCAAAATAGCTAGAAGAGTAGATTTGGAATGTTTCCAACACAATGAAATAATAAATGTTTGAGGTGATGAACCTAAATTTGATTATTGCACATCAAATATTGCATCAAAATATCATATGTGTGTCATAAATATGGACAACTATTATGTATTCATAAAAAACTAAAAATAAAATATTTTTTAAAGTTTTGTAGGTCAAATATTTTCCATGGGGTTAATATTTTTGAAAATAATATGTTAAACTGAAGTTTTCTTAAATTTTCTTTTTTCTGTTCTCACTTCAGCTCTTCAAAGATGAAACATCTGCACATTTCAAAAATATCTGTTTATATGTTTTTCTTTTTATAGACTGTCCAGAGTTAGAGAGCATATCTAGATCTTTAGATGCAGACTATTTGCATAGTATTACAGTGTCCAAGATTGCAAAAAATAATAATAAACTACCTGATGTGTCCAACTTTGCAGCTAAATAAATTATTGCACCATGGGACAGGGGGATTCTTCATGCTGTTGAGTAGCGTTTTACGATCAACACCTCTCCCCTTTTCAGGATATCGAATCCCTAACAGGAGGGCTGGCTGGTTCTAAGGGGGCTGATCCACCGGTAAGTTAGAATCTTCATTAAATTTAACTGTTGATGAATTGAATTGTGTAAACACCAGACTGTCAGTCAGTTGCTTGTATATTATTTGTCATATGCAGGTACTTTTTAGAAATGTAGCTATTATAGTAATTAATACAGAAGTATGAGATTGCTTTGAGGTGTGGTCTGGTGTTTTAAAAACTTATCTCCATTTATTGGCTTTAAAAATAGGAATAAAATCTTCATTTGAATATCTCAGCAATTTATGTTCTACTAATAGGCTACACGAACTTGAGAGTTTATTATTCTAAATATGAGTATAGTATTTGGGTTGCAATATATGTTCTGGTTATTTAGAAAAATTATATCCGTGTGATAAATAGTATTGACTCTTGATACTGTTCTTTTCTACTTAATTCAGGAAGCTTCCAGAAAATTAGAAACAGTATTCTAAAGTTTCTAAGAATTATCATTTATAAGCAGTAACAAAAGCTTGATGGTCTATTATTGGAACATCTTAGTTTTTCTGTGATGTCTGATTTCAGAAAACATTGATAGATGACATTCCCATGACTTCATGCTTGAGATCCAAAATGAATTCAAAGAGTATATCTAAGGTACTGGGACAGATTCAACTTATATCTCCAAATAGTCAATGAATATGTTTTTATCATTACTTGCTTTTTTATTTAGCAAAATGAAATGTAATGAGGAACATAAAGAACTCAGTGTTATCATTTTTAGTTATTCTTCACCTAGGCATCTAGGTGAAGTACTTTAACTCCATTAAAACACCAGTGAGTTGTTAAAAGAGATAACTTTCAGTTATAGCTCTTTCTCGCCTGTCTCACTCTCATGTGTCTCATGGTGTTATCTAATTTTCATCATGTTGTTCCTAAAGTATGGCTAACCAACATATTATAGTCCTTTTCCTTCTTTTTATTTTTATCGTAACAATTAATGTGGAAAAATATATTGGCTACGGACTGCTGCTTATATTTATCCCCTGAACCTATTACATTACAGTGTAAGGCAAGATGAAATGTAAGTCAACCCAGAAAGCATATTGACAGGATTAATGGCCAGTCTTTTACTTAAGTATTGAGGTGAGTGCTTATGTGATGTAATTTTACCCTTCTGCCTTACACGGTGCTTGTCCATAGAATTCAACATATCAGAAAAGTAGATCTATTTCCTTAAAAATACTTCCCTTACCTGTTCACTGATTCCTGGAAGAATTCTACAGTTAGAGAATAGTCAGTTTTCAAAGGATTTGTCCCTTGTTCAGAGCAAACTGAAATATCTGTGTTCTGCAAGTAGTGATAAAAATCTTATCCATTATTTATGTGTTAAAATCAATTAGTTTGTCATACTCCCTAAGAAAGAATGTTTCTAAACATGAAAGATTGAGTGGGTGTGTGGCCTAGTTGTTGAAAGAATCCTTTTGCAGGGGGAAAAAAGGTCATAGAAAGGAAAAATGGTATCCTGAAGGCAAACCTCATCAGTGTCATTCCCAGTAAATAAAAGTGAATAGGCATGAGTTATACAACTAAATATATATATATATTTATACACATATATATATAAATATATATGTGTATATTTATATATATGTAGAGAGAGATTATTTTTCCTTTAAAAACAACTTATTGTGAAGATGATAGGAGTTTTTTCTTGGCTGTGCTTTACCATGATGATTATTTTATACTTATCTTTTCTCAAGTTTCAATGATTATGCTTATTTTATAACATTTTGTAGCATGGAAAATATGAAAATTTCAGAGTATGTAAGGGCTTAGGCAATCTAGGGGATCGTTAGTACACATTAATTTAGGGTCTCCCATTGTTAAGGATCTATCTGGAACAAACTGCTGGGAGCTATGTGACAGTTGTTTTCTTTAGCCTTAAGTATCTAGGGTATCTAAGTATTTAGCTCAATAGTATCTAGGGTTACTTTTATCATTTACGAATAAAGCTATGAATGAAGCTATTGTTTTTGCCTCCAAGTTAGAAAACTGAAAATCAGATTAAATCATATATGATCTAAATCAATTTCAACTTTTTAAAATTATTTTTGTCTTTTTAAAAGTTTTTTTAAATTATTTTTTTGAGATGGAGTGTCGCTATGTCACCCAGCTGGAAGTACAGTGGCATGATCTCTGTTCACTGCAGCCTCTGCCTCTTGGGTTCAAGGGATCCTTCTGCCTCAGCCTAGCAAGTAGCTGAGATCACAGGCGTGCACCACCATGCCTGCCTAATTTTTGCATTTTTAGTAGAGACAAGGTCTCACCGTGTTGGTCAGGTTGGTTGCGAACTCCTGACCTCAAGTGGTCAGCCCACCTCGGACTCCCAAAATGTATTTTTTCCTTTCTTTAAAAAATATCATTTTAGTAGATCATCAAAATACTATTGTCTACTTCAAAAGCTATGCTTTTTGTAGAAACCATTCTATGATGATGTTTTCATTGGTAAGAAATTCGAAGTCTTATTTTATTTATTGAACAGAATACATCAAATGTTGAGTGAATGATCTTTCATAAGGATTCACAGCTGTGGAGTAATTTCTTTACCAGTGTAATAGAAATCTCAGAGGTATCTTTAAGTGTAAATGGTATATTTAAAATTGCAAATTTTGCTGTGGGTACACATAAATGCTATTTCTGAAGCATTAGAAAAAGAGTGAAGTTGGTTATCTCAAATGATAAGGCATATGTAAAAGGTTGTGTCAAATTTGCAAATGTTATCATAAGTAAATTTGCATGTCTGGTAAGAATAAATTTGAGGAACTCCTGGATAATTTCACATTAAGATTTTTAACAGTAAGTGTTAAATAGATTTTATTGAAAATTTTGGTAGTCTCAGTTTTAATGCTAATAATGAAAAAGAAAAGCACTCATTTATGATTTTCAAGGGTGATTCAAAAAATTTTACAATGGCCTGTTTCTGAAAAGGATTTTAATTCAGAAACTAGAAATTAACTGTAGTAGCAAACACAGCTTGCAGTTATGTGATTTTTCCATATCACATAATTATCTTAGAAAACAAGTGCTTTTATCATTGGAGAAAAAAGTAGTATCTGTTAAATATTAACTTAAACTGTCTTTGAAAAGTTACATCAAAAGATATTCTACCTTTGGCATATGTTTCCCATTTATAAATATTGGATCACAGATTAACCTCCAGCGTAAAATCATAGAATTTATTTACATAGGGAAAAGAAACTAGATAATCAAAATCTGAAGTGTAAAATTACTTATTAAATAGTGCTTTGTAAATATACCACTTTGTCATAGTGTTTTATATTTTAAATATGAGCAATATTAAAATGTGAAAAACTTGGGGACTGTAAAGAATCAAAGTATCCCACATTGACAGCTAACCCCTGGCAAGGCCAGGGTAAACTATATCCATCGCTGCTACAGTTAGCCAAGAGGACTTTGGATGCTGAAGTACTGTGGTGCAATGCATGAACCCTGTTATGTATCTGTAAAGTATGAACCTGCTATCTGAAGAGCAATGATGTGCAGGTCAGTGTGTAACCAGCAGTATGAAGTATCCCTGCCTGTGTTGAACCCATGTGCCAGTGGGAGAGAGGTGTAAGTTTTAAGGCAACCCCTGCTCTGGTGTCAGGATTCTTCATAGACTGTGGACTAGGTGTAAGTGAATAGGTAGGATTTAGTGGATTGGCTTGGCCATGCAAGTTAAGTTTAGTGATATATACTTAAGCAGAGTTTGTATATACAAGATGAGAGGTGTTTCTCTTTGCAATTTGGTTTAAGAAAATATTTTGACTAAGTAGCTATTTACTTTCTTATTATTTCTGATGTTTTTTAAAGGCCAACATTGACAAAAATCTAATTAAGATTCAAGAACATGTTTTGTTGTAGCATACATTGGTCAAATGTGAAGATATTCCATTGTATTTCACAAAATGTTATTATCAGGATTTAAATTAAGTCTTCTTCATTGCCTCATGTAGCAATTATAGCAAGAATACCACTGAAAGTATTTCTTCCTTTTCTTTCTATTTATTACTTTGGAGTAATAAGATCTATAAATTTGGTTCCTACAGAACTTAATGCTTTTACATGTTCTAAGTTTTTTTATTTTCTTTACTAATGGTTCTCTTTATTTCTAGAGTGTGGTGAATAAGTCATTGCCCAACTAATTCATATGCTTGGGCTTAATATACACACTGTCCTGAACATTCTTAAGCTCTGCTAGGTTTTTCTTCCCCTCTGAGGAAACAGAATTGTACTTTCTGTTCCCATTTTATGGTCTTCCTCATGGTCCTTAGCAATTTGGATAAACACATCACATGATTTAAAACAATTTCAGTTTTCTGAGGGTGCTGTTTAGACCAAGTTATATACATTTGAAATTGTAAATGCTCTTAGAGTTTTAAAATCTCCAAAACTGATTTTAATTTGATTATTCAAAAGTGACAGTATTTCACTTATTTGCTTCAACAGGTAAGAGAATAAAGTAAAATGAATCTGAATTGTGATCTAATTTAAATTCTTTCAACCTGAATCTTATATTGTCATATTACTTCCTTTCATTTTCCTATTTGTTTATTTTAAATTCAGTGTGTATATGAGTGTACACTATGTGCTAGGCTATACTGTAGCATTTGGTTAGATTTTGGAGATACTGTGATAAACAATAAACAGTTACTCATTTCAAAATCTTACAATATACTTGAATGGACAGTTGGGCAGAAACCAATTATAATACCCTGTAAGCACAGGATAAGATGAAAGCAAGTAAGAGTGTCATATAATCCAATTGATGTAAGTAGAAAGGGGCTGGAGAAACAAGCAAGGCAAATAGAAGAAAGTCATTTCTTACATGACAATTATAGGATGAGTTGAAGTTTGCCAAGTGATAGGGGGAGCATAGTATATTAAGCAACAGAAACAGCATCCGTATAACTAAAAAATGAGAAAATAACATCATGTGATAAAGTATAAAATAACCTGGGCATGGGAGATAAGGGTGAGATAGAAGGCTAGGCTAGAAAGTTAAGCCTGGGCAAGAATATGATACATTCCGTGGAAGGAATTTGCACTTTATACGAAAGACCAAAGGGAAGCGTTAAAGTCTGTAAACAAAAGAATCAGTGAGATACTTCCTTTGAAACATTTCTTGTTACCACTTGGAGAATAAATTAGAGAAAAGGCTAAAGCAAAGAGACCAGTGAAATGACTTGCAGTCATTCATCCAAAGGATAGTGATAAAGATAATGGTGACTTTTTTTGGTCTCTATCCCTAGATTATTACAATAACGGAGGGCAGTAGTACAGTGGAAATTCAATATTTTTTAAAAAACAAAACATTAAATGATTAATAAGAACCTATAAGGTGACAATAAAAATGGAAAAGAATGGATTGACCGTAAGATATTGAGAACATAGTGAACATACAATAATAGGTGGTTATTTGACCAAGGCCTATTAGTAGACCAAGGCCTACTGAGAAGTCAAGGCTGATATTGGAACTTTCTGTTTTGGCAGTTGAGTGGATTGGTTTCATAACAAGAAACCAATGAAACAGAGCATTTTTAAGGGGGAAATGAGGGATTCAGTTTTAGACCTGTTAAGTTGAGCCGAGTTGGGAATATATGAATGATTTGGAAATTTAAAGGTGAGATCTTATTTAAAGTTATTTATCTGGACATATAGAAGACTTAATTGAAGCTATTGGAGTTGATGACATCATCACCCCAAAAAACATGTATACAGAGTTAGAAGATAAGAGAGTTCAGAATAAAGCCTGAGAAAGAAAAGCACTTAAGTAAAGGTCGGAGGAAAAATGTGCCTCAAAAAAGACAAAACAAAGATGGGTTCAAGGATGGAATACCAGAAATGTGGGAATCATTAATGCCAAGGTAAAGAGAGGAGGACAGAAGGGTTATTAGCAGTTTCATGATGTGGAGTGTTCAAACACTATGTCTGTTGTATTTAACAAGAAGAAATTATCATGGTGAGAGTAATGGTAGTAGAATAATTTAGGTGGAATCAAGTTTCCAGGGCCATGAGAGATTAAATGGAAGACAAACAATTGTATTCAGTACCTGCAGAAAACTATTGCAAACAGCTTGGTTATGCAGGAAGTCAGAGGAAGTAATAGACAATAGAGAAGACGAGGCTGAGGCACAATTATTTTAAGGAGAAAAGATTTGAGTGTGTTGTGTTGTTACTTGTCTGCTTGGTTTAAGCATTTCAGAACCAAAACATTTCCAGGTACTAATAAATTCCAGCATTGTGGTCATAGACATGGGTGATGAAGTAAAGAGGGAATAAAACTCATTGGAATAACTCTACGTTAATCACTTCCTTAAACTTCAGATTTGTGTATACGACTAAACATTTGACATGTCCACTTGTATATCTGATAGGAATTTAAAACATAGCAAGTGAAAAACTGAGCTTCTGATTCCCTCTGTCACTCCTACAAACCTCTCACCATTTTCCCTCTCAGTTAAGGGCGATTTCATGATACCCTTCTCAAAATTCAAACACTTAAAATCATTATGTAGGTTCTGTCTTCACAATTTATTTAGAATCCAATGACTTTTTACTACCCCTCCAAAACTACCACTGTGTTTAAAGTCACCATTCTTTCTCACCTGTCCAGTCTCTAACTGGACCAAGAAGGACAGGTTTTATGAAATGTAAGTTAGATCATGTTACATTTAGGCTTAAAGCTGTGTTAGCTTCCCATCACAACAAAATTCCCAAAGCCCATGGGATAGTTTCTAATACTCTTCATTACTTCCTTCCCTTACAGTGCTTGTAAGAACACACCTTCTACCTTTTTCTCCATAACTCATCCACTTAGGCTACGCTAGCCATTTTGCTGTTCCTTTACCCAGGCAAGTTTATTACTGGTAAGGGACATTACACTTGCTATTTTTCCTTCTTTGTGTCATGCTCTCCTCTCAGATATCTTCATGGCCTACTACCTCACTTTCTTTAGGACTTTGTGTAATTGTCACTTTAACAGAGAGTTTTCCATGAATACCCAGTATTATATTTCCTGACCCTATATGTTTATTGTTTATATTTTTCTACTAGAATACAAACTCTACATGGTTATAAGTCTTATCTCTTTCTTTCCCTATTATAGAATAAAGATTTATAATACTTGGCATATGAGTTCCTCTAGAACTATTGAGAAATGAATAAATGAATTAGAACAAATGTTCATGAGCACACGATTCACATGGGCATATTTGTGTGCTCACAATGATAACTCTAGCAGCATACTTCATGAGAAAAGAGATCAAGGAATAAAATTACAAAGCTGGACTTCACACTATAGTAGTGGTAGTAAGAATGACAATAGCAAATGAAAAAAAACCTATAAAACCAGTGTTAACAGAATTTTATGATAGGGAAAGAAATAGGACTCAAGGAGACCTTTAAATGTTGGCCACTGGAAGAAACAACAGAAAAGAAAATCAAAGGGACATATTTAGAATACTGTATGTCTTAGTTATGTTGTTTAACATCATTAGAATAGAAAAATTCCTATGGGAACAGAAATTTCTTTCTGGTTTAACCGGGTGCAGTGGCTCACGATATAATCCCAGCACTTTGGGAGGCCGAGGCGGGTGGATCATGAGGTCAAGAGATCGAGACCATCCTGCTCAACATGGTGAAACCCTGTCTCTACTAAAAATACAAAAAATTAGCTGGGCATGGTGGCGGACGCCTGTAGTCCCAGCTACTCGGGAGGTTGAGGCAGGAGAATTGCTTGAACCCAGGAGGCGGAGGTTGCAGTGAGCTGAGATCGCGCCACTGCACTCCAGCCTGGGTAATAAGAGTGAAACTCCGTCTCAAAAAAAAAAAAAAGAAATTTATTTCTGGTTTACTGCTGGACCACCAATGCTGGCATATAGTATGTCTTCAATAAGTAATAAACGTAAATTAAACAAGAATTATGATGATAACTGTTCTCAGATTGTAATATTGTGAACCAGGAATTGAAAACTTCAAAAAGTACGGAAGTTAAAAAAAAATGTGAAATGAGGTTTCCATTGCTGATTCAAAATTTTTCTTAGATCCCCAAAACATAGTGCCATTGATAAATATCCCCACGTTCTTTGGAGAAGTGTTAGACATATTCACCACAGACTTGTAATAACGGCAGCATCAGTTCTGTATGAATCACCACCATTATCCTTTCATAGAGAACACCAGATGACTCAGTAGCAGAGAGCTGTCAGCCGGTAGGGAGTACTGTAGGATTTTTACTCTCTGGAGAGAAGTGTGTGCTTCTCCTTAGCCAAATCAGGGTTGACCCAAAGCAATGACTCATAGAAAGAAGCAGTGGTATTTTTGAATTTCAAAATTTTTTTAGCAGTGAATCATCAAGTGATTCCATGGGATAGATATAAGGTAAGGGAAGAAATAATATATATTCCTTGGATTTTGTGACATGCATGGCCACTGAATCAGATATTTCCTTCTTCTCCAGTAAATTTGATAGGCGGAAGTCTGGTTAAGCTGACATAAATTAGGCCACTGAGAAAGAACAGCAGTAAGAGTGGTATTTACAAACAAGAATTTGGTATGTCAAAGAACATGAGCTTCCCATGGGCCAGACTGATGAAGTCGAAAGATAATAGAACCCTTTATATGATGACTGCTTGCTAGGGTAATGGGACCCAGTATTAAGGATTATTAGGATGTCAGCTGTTCTGCCAAGAATATAAACTGAAATGTGAGGAGGTGGCGGGAGGCAAACAGTCAGAGAGCAAAGAGCAAATTGTCTATGTCAGTGATCTGTGTAGCATGGGATATCCTCCTTGGAGGACCTCTAAAATATCCTCTAATGAGTTCCAGTTTGGAAGTCTAGTATTTTGGAACCTGGAACATGGAAGTCACCAGTCTTATAAAACTTTGCCTTTTTTCCCGTAACTCCCTTTCATATCCCTGCCCCAACCTAGAAGAAAGACCTATGAAGCAAACAAAATGCAGGTGAAAAAGTGAATCATCTTCCTCTTTTCCAGTAGTTCAAGGTGGAGTGATCATAAAAGCTCTACGTTATATAAGTAACTTAAATTTTGATAGTTTGCTGTACTGAACAGTCTTACTTGAAAATGGTCTAGATATCCATGATGAGATTTATTCTTGTAGCTGTAAGTGACTGAAAATTTAGGAATCTGCTCAAGCTGAAGTCCAGACATGCAGAAGGGAATATATGAAAAATCATGTTTAATGACAAGATTGATGAAAAATGAAGGTGTTGTTTATTTGAGATTTGTTACTTGTTTGTAGTTGCTTGTTTGAATTGAAGTCATTTCATTAACTAACCTCATTTACATGTTAAAAAGACCATGTCATTTTTAGTTATTAATGATGGGGAGGAGTAACAGAAGGAATAGTCAGATGGTGTGAACACCAAAGGAGAGATGGTTTTACTTCAGAATGAAGGAGTAATGGGTTGGAAATTCTAATGGTTTGCAGAAAAGGTGCTAGCACTACCTTCTGAATTTAATTGAGTTGAGAAATTTGGAAAAGCATTCTCTTGGTGCTACCTATGAAGCCATTTAAACCTGTTTTTGTTAAGGTAAGGTGATGATGGACCCCTTCAACACAGTGATAAAATAGGAAAAATTGTTTTCTGTAAAATAGCGGTTTCAAAGGCACAGCAAAAAGTTTGAGGGGACGATACAGTAGAAAGTAGATAGAGGAGAAAAAACACAACACTAGGAGGAACTAGAGAGACATGATGATGTCGAAGGGTTAGCATTTTGTATGTCCCCCAACGATGATAAAGGGTAACTGCTAGGAAAGTTTCCAAAATAATTAGCATCAAGTGTACACATAGAGTCAGTTCAGACTACAATTTATTAGAAGTTAATGAAATTACAGAAAGTACGCAATATTGTGTGCAAACTATATTTTATATAAACCTTTGTTTTTAATTTCTTGTAATCCATGGGAAATAGCATTAAGATGTAGTGGTGTAGAGTGTGGGCTCCAGAAAGTCAGCCTCAATTTGATTTTCAGCGCCAACTCTTAATAGCTGTGTGCAACCTTGAGCAAACTAGCTTTCTTCTTTGTGCCTCTATTTCATAAACTATGTGATGATGGTGAAAATAGGATCTTTTACAAGGTGATTCTATTTAATGAGCCAGCACGTGTAGAGTATTCCAAACCTGCCTGAAACATGCAAGTCCTCTCTAAATGTTTACCAGTATAGCTGCTATGATTTAGAACAACTTAAGCATCTATATTTCAACACAATCAAACTACTTAGAGGGTGCTTTCAAATGTAGTTTTCTGTAATCAAAAATTTAAATTATGTTAAATATAGAAGTGAGCAATGAAATATAGGAACTTTCAGGCTAACACCTGAAAGACTTGAAATTAAGTTTATGATAACACTGAGTGTTATGTGTTAAAAATGTGGAAGCATTTTTGAGATCTCTTAGCATATTGTTTCACCATTCTGGTGATTAACGTGATAGGAAACATTTTAGAAATGATTTTTTGCTGTATCTGTCAAATTATTTGAGAAGCTCCAAGTATTGAAACAACTCTTGGTTAGAAATAGAGTCTTCCTTTTGATGTACTGTTAATTTCTAACTAATGTATAAGGAAAAAGGTATTTAAAGAAAGATATGTGAAGGAAAATCAGTGTTAATGAATTAGGACAAAATATGCAAAATAAATATTAATGTATATTCAATATTCTGGTTAAATGGTTTAAAGTGCAATATAAATTATTTTACTTCAAGTGTTTTTGCTCCCCAAAATACCAATAATAGTTATGTCCAAATTGAAAATATCACTTTAACCACAGAAATTGCAAATGTTTGTATTTTGATCTTTGTTCCTCCCTTCCTTTTCTTTGTATTTATGTTTATTAGATATACATTTGTTTATTTGTATACAAGTTGGAAGACATTCATATACAACACTTAAACATATAAAACATGTGACATATTTACATATATATGTATATCTATGCACATATATACACATACATATATGTATGTTCTTATACAGAAAATGGAACAGATTTCTTAATCTCTTAAGTTCTTAATAAACAAGAGTCGTTTCTAAATAGAATGTTCTCATCTAACCCAATAAGTGAAACTATTTTTACTTTTTATCAAAGATGCTTATAATTTATATGTTTTTCTGAGGAAAAAAAACGGACGAATATAGCTTTATACATATAATCACTCATTAAAATGTGAAAAATATAAAGTAAAGAAAAAGGCTTAGCATATTAGTAATGCCTGTTGTACACTTAGTACTATTCTTAGCACTTTATAAAAAATCAAAAATCTTGACCCTTTACTATAAATTTTCGCACTCTAACTGGTTAGCAATAATTTCTTTTTAAAACATAATTAATAAGTGTAAAAATGAGCACATAAATGATTAATTTTGCATTATATGGAAATAATCATGGTAATTTGGGTTTGGGAGGGTTTATTTTTGTATTTTTTGGAATACTTGTTTTGAGAGGTAAATGTTGATCTAGGTCTTAAAGAACTCATTTGTATTAAATTAAGATTTTCATTATGAATGGAAATAAATCAAGTATCTTTCTTTTCTTGGTCCAAAAGCATTTCAATTCTACAAAGCTTAGTAACTATATAAGCTAGCTACTGCAACTTGTTTAAGGTATATCAGTTTGCATTTAATTGCCAGATTTATTTGGAATATAAAATTAAAATTGGTTTTTAGAAACCTTTTTCAAAATTATTTACTTTTCCTAGGTAACCCTAAACACCCTCCATGTGACTGTGTAGCCTAATAGCCTGTTCAATCTCAGCTAGATTAGGGCTGATGCTTGCTTAGTCATTCCAGAAAGAATGAAGATGGCTCTCTAAGAAGTAGAATCTGAAGGTCAATCTCCAGGATAGCCTGAGGCAACAGGACATGTACCTCCAGGGTATCTACTGTTGCTTCTCCAGGGACCCCAATAAATTGGTATTGCATTCTACCTATTTTGGCAAAATAAGAAATGAGCTAGTTTTCTGAGGATCCACCCCTGTTCTGTCATGGGCATTCATTAAACGTTGGCTTTGTAGGAAAATGCAAACCTCTTTGGCTTGAGATTCTTCCCTTTCCCCTCCCCGGGTCTCCAGAAGGTTGGCGGCAGCGTTAACCTTCCAGGGAAGCTGTGTCTCTGTGTTAAGGAGCACTCCTCTGGAAGGAAAATAACTTGTTCTAGCTTTTCATCTGTAACTAGACAGTCCTTTTAAATGCTTACAGTCAGGGAAACATAAATCAGCAAAACATGAAATTCATGCATTTTTTTCACATAATTGTAACCACTAGGAGCACTTTAAAAATGGATCAGATTGTGTATTCACAATAAATTAAAGTTGATATTCTGCAGAATTATTACTTATGATTAAAATTTATGTTGATTCAAGAATACCACATAATTGGAATATGCCCTAAAGATTTTATGATAGGCTATTAAATTATTTTCCAAAGAGATATTTGAAGCCATTAAAGTACATTTGGAACGTTTATAAGTATTATAGGAAGAAAAGAGTTAAAAATTTTATATATTAAATTTTTAATATTTTACCAAAAGTTCACCAAGGTCCTCTGAAAGTAACTAAATCATTTATATAACAAATTCTCTGGGTATTCTTATATTTTACTCAGAAAGAATTTATATTTTGATTGAAGCATGCTGAGTTTTATAGAAAAATCCTATTTTTGAAAAATTTCCTTTATCACAGATTACAATGGTTACTCTACATGAATCATTATTTTTCTTCTATTGTCTTATGCCCTATTTTAAGACTAAAAATAGTCTTCTAATGACTATTTTTCTTCTATAAGACTAAAAATAGTCTTCTAATGACTATTTTTCTTCTATAATTTTTTCCTGCAAAAATTAGTTTTATTTATCTTCTTAAATTATAGATTTAGGGGGTACAAGTGCAGCTTTGTTACATGGACATATTGCGTAGTGGTAAAGTCTAGAGAAATCTTCCTCATACATGTATTCAATACTGGATTTCACCTAATTTAATTCACCGTTCTCTAAAAGGCCAAGAATTTAAATAAAAGCTGATTACAACCAACATAATTTTTCTAAATTTTAAACAAAAGCATGTAATCAATTGCATTAAATATAAGTAGAAAAATGGTCAATTCGAGATAAAATTCAAGAATAATGTTTTTGAATGTATGTATTTACAAAAAAAATTCCAAAATATGATTCTACGGATAGCTAAATCTTACAGGCAATAACAGATAAAAGAGAACAAATATGAGAATTAAATAAAGGTTGAAACTAAAATTATATAAAATATATACCATATAAAATACTAACTAAAAAAAGCCTGCATAGTTACATTAACATCAATAAATATGGACTTTCAAATAATTAATATAAAAAAAGAGATTTCAGTATTGAAGTTGGTGTGCTAGGTAAAGAAAAATTTTAAATGTTTATGCATCTAACAACATACATTTAAAATATACATACAAAAATTAACAGAAGCAAAAGGAGAACAGAAAAGCCTCAATCATGGTAGAACATTTTATCTTACTTCTCTCCATACCTGATTGGACTAGAAGATAAAATCTTTAAAGATAATAATCTGAGCAGTGTGATAAATAAGCTTGGCCTCATTGATATGTATGGAGCACTTAATTTATTTCCCCAAATTGACCAAATGTAGGCCACATACAGAAAAACACAATAATTGTCAAAGAAATGAAATCATACAGAATAAATTTTCTTTTAACAGCAGAGTTCAGCTAGAAGTTAATACTGAAAATGAAAATTTTAAAAATAATAACTGAAAAGTGCTAAATTTTTTGGAAAACAAGATAGACACTTCTAATTAACCTATTTGGCCACAAAATCATTCAAGTAAAAATAAGAAAAATTTTTTGGAATCTATTTTGAGATACTACATATTGACATATGTGTAAGGCAGTTAAAGCCCAAGTTAGAGAGAAATTTATAGCTTTAAAAATATATATTAAGAAAAAAAGGCTAAAAATCAGTTATGTAAGTATTTAGCTTAAGAACCTAGGGAAAAAAGGGCAAATAAAACCTAAACTATACAGGAAAAAAATGATGTTAGTAGCAGAAATTAATAAAATATACTGGAATATTTAATATGGAGGGTAAAGAAAGCCAAAAGTTGATATTTGGGGGAAATTAACATTGACAACTGTGTTGGATTAGTCACATAAACAAGTGAAAAGATGCAGATAAACAATAGCAGAACTCAGTAAGAGTGTATCACTGTAAGTCCTACAAGCAATCAAAGATAAGAGGATATTTTGAACAGAATTTATACTGATGAATCTAAAATTGTAGATGAAATGGACAAATTCCTAGAAAACACACTTCAAGTTAATTCAAGCAATAAAAAATTCAGGTGATGTTTCATGTAAAATAAAAAAAATCTTCAATTAAAAATCTCTCACAAAGAAAACATCTCAACCAGATGGCTTCACCAGTGAATTCTACAGTCATTTAAGGAAGGAATTATACCATCTATTAAAAGCTCTAGCAGACAATTAAAAAGAAGACGCGCTTCCCAAGTTGTTTTATTAGGTGTGTTAGTTTTCTATTGCTGTGTAACAAATTGCTACAACCTTAATGGCTTAAAGTAACAATCTGTTTCTCAGAGTCTGGGAACATCTTAGATGAATCCTCTGCTTCGTGTTTAATGCACTGCAATTAAGGTGCGGGTGTGGCTGCTTTCTGATCTGGAGCTTAGGGTCTTCTAAGCTCATGTTTATTTCATAATTAGTTAATTAAATGAAGCAATAGACAAGAATATGACCTCAGGAGGTAGTTAGGTTTATTCCATAAATGCTAGGTCTATATACTCATTATATAGACAGGAAAATATGCTAGGAGAAAGACTTAAGAAGTAATTTTTTTGTTTGGTTCTTCTGTTCATAAATTTAATTCAATAAACAAATCACCAAGATCCATACATTATTGATACAAATAAGTTAGGATTTTATGTTAGTAGGCTTTTAAAATGTTGATAAGTGTCTTGACGTTTTTACTTACAATTATGTTTTGTTTATTTTACATTTGTTAATATTGGGACTATATCTCAGCCTAAAAAAAGATCAGTATAAAATAGATTTTTTTTAAAAAAACATCTATATAACACAAAGTGTTATCACTCTACATCTTTCCTTTACGTTTGCATTATTTTCTCGTGTTTTATTGTTATTTTAAATTTGAAGATCTTTTTTCTTCCTCCCTACTACTTTTCATTCTACAGATGATTTTGTTATTTTTTTTCCATTCCTTAAATACTCCATTTGTTTCTTACTAGTTTGTTTTTTTTTTTTTTTGGAGCATGTGGCATGACAGTTAAATTAAGAAATGTTCTCATATTTTTAGCTGATAATACAAAGTATATACACTTACACACATTTATTTACTATATATATGTTTACTCATATCTATATTTAGTATGTATTGATATATACATATGTCATATTCAAAATATGCTAGTGAAATCATACATGTTTGGCTGGCATTGTGACAGAAACAACAGGGAGCTTTGATTAAGAAAGGAAGGAGGTCAAGGAAGGCTTCTCTGAGGAAGTAATTTTCAGAAGGTAGACCATCTGAAGATCAGGGAGATGTAATAGCAGAAGAAATGCAGTGGGTTAAGTATTGTCCCTTCAAAATTTACATCCACCTAGAACCTCAGAATGTGATCTTATTTGGTAATATGGTCCTTATAGATGCAATTTGTTAATGATATTGAAATCACCCTGGATATAGGTTGGGTCCTATATCTAATGACTGGTGCAGGAGAACACCATGTGAACTGGAGACAGAGATTGGAATGATACCTCTACAAGCTATGAAATGCCAAGGATTGCTAACAACCACCAGAACCTTGGTGAAAGTCATGGAAGAGATGCTCTTTTGGAGCTTCTGAAAGGAAACAAAGCTGCTGACAGCTTGGTTTTGACTTCTGGGATCCAGTACTGGCATTTGTGGTAGTTTGTTACAGCACCGCTAGGATACTAAGACAAGGAACAAAGGATCTAACTGTGACAGAAATGTAGTAAGCTAAAGGCAAAGTGACATAAAATGGGATTGGAATGAGAGGCAACAGCGAATCATTCTAGGTTCTGTAGGAGTCTGGATTTTATTCCAAGTACTATGGAAAATGATATGAGAGTTTTATGTGAGGGAATTACATGGCAAGATTTATATTTTAAAAATATTATACTGATTGCTCTTAAAAATTAAGTGAAATAGAACAAGGACTGAAGCAAACAGAATCTGGTAAAGGGCTAGGCTAATACAGGAGTCCAAGTAAGAAATGGTGACAGTTTGGTTTAGGGTCATAGCAGTAGGGAAATGAATTGGGTTGAAATATAGTATGAAGTTAGAATTGAGGACTTGCTTATGGATTCAGTTCGTTTATTGAGAAAAAATTAAAGATGGCTCCTAAGTCTGGGGAACTACTGGATAGATGCTCATGACATTTACCAAAACAGGGAACATAAGAAAGAGATTTGAGTGGGGTTGGGAGTGGGGAAAAAAGGGGAATTTTCTTTCATTTGGTGTGTATGAATTCTTCATATGGATTGAGATATAAATTTCAGAGATAACAGTATGTAAATAATACCTAATGGTATGGGAATGGTGAGACCATCTAGAGAGAGAGAGAGTAGAAAGAGAGGAAGAGAGAAATCTAAGACCAAACCAACACTGAAGCAAATTAGAAGAAAAATGTGCAGTAAAGGACACTAAATATGTAGTTGTGAGAAGAAAAATGTATGAATCTTATATAAGGAAAAATAGGGAAGTGGTAGCCACATTCTTTTGCCCACAGTAATTGGTACAACTGATTTATTTTTATATAAATGAGGATTCGTTAGTCAAATGACTGCATTCAGGACTTTTTATCTAGTATCTTAGGGAAAATTTTTCTCAGCAATACATTCTGAGTAGCTCTCTGACATTTCTGTGTCTTTAGTCTTTGTGTTTTTTTTTTTTTAAACTATGTAAGATGAGATAGAAGTGGAATTCTGAAGAAAATTGATGATAATTTGGTAAGGCCATGATTCTAGTTCAAACTACTTCTTATGGCTTCATGAGCAGAAGGCCTCAATGGCATTCTGTTTTAAATTTTGTAGCCAGTTTAGTATGGGTTTTTAAAAATAGTATTTATATATAAAATTCAAGTGAAGCATAAAGAAGGCTATAAACAAATAGCCAATTTCAAATTTGGCTCATCCCCAAGGTAGAACTGGTCTTTCACAGTCATACCACTTTTAGACTCATAGAAATGTAGAACTAGAAATAACCTTACAGACTGTATAACTGTACATTTTACTTTACAAATACAGAAATCAAGGTTCAGAAAGACCAAATATCCTGCCTATATATCTTTTATTGGCAGAAATGGAATTACGGTCACTGGTTTTCTTTTGGCTGATCAAAACTGTTAACTGTGGAAACTCCTCTTTGGAATTAATCCAAAAGGATATGCTATCTTCAAAAAGCAATAATATGAGGGAAAGAACAAAACAGATATTTACTGAATACTATGGTTATGGGAGAGAGGAATGAAGTCATAGTGAATGACCTAAGAGTTTAATTTCAATTTTATCACTTATTAGCTCTTTGATTTTAGACAAGCCACTTATTCTTACAGAGCATCAGTTTTCTCATCTGTAAAAATGAACCTGCATTTTGTTGTTATGTGAGGATTTGTGATAATCCTTTGGTAACTATAATTAAGACTGAGACTCTTGTAGCCTTCAGCCATAATACCACTGAAGTAACAAAGTTTTGAATCATTACATCAGAAGCTGACTTTGAGAGGAAGAGTCAAGTAGAGGAAAAGAGAGAGAGTAATAAAAAAAAAAGAAAAAAACAAAAGAAAATAGCATGTTTAAGTTCTGGTCATATAAATATAGTACAATATAGATACATTGACCTTCAACTGTTGACTCAAATTAAAAAAAAAAAAAACCAGCTTTTTGTCAGTGTTTCTGCCTGCAGCAAGAATAAATCTCTGTTTTACATCTTAATAGATTACAGTTTTTCCATCTCTCTTGGTTTTTACCCATGTTACTGTTCTCATTTCTCTCCTGGCTCCTTGGGGAACTTAAACCTTTGGATATTCCTTTTCCTTCCAGCAGTCTCCTCCTTTCCATTAACTCCATTTTCCCTGCTTTTAATGTCCCCTATGCTGAAAACCCTCTTGTGAAACTATATTATCTTCCCAGTTGGGGTCTAGAGCTTTTCTATATAACCAGATTCCTCAAATTAGTACATTATATCTCCTATTACAGTCTCTCAACTATGATTCTCTCCATTTTATGTGAAAAGATTTTTAACCTCCATCTAAAACAGAATGCTTGAAAATTATATCTATATCTGTAATAATTGAACACAGTGACCTAATTTCATTCTTCACTTCTCTTGCCCTCTCAGTAGCATTTAAAACTGTTCTGTTTCTGCCTGGAGACTCCTTCCTCCCACTGTACTCAGTGAGCATGTCTTAAAATTCAGTATTTGGTCATATTCTTCTCTCTGTTCATACCTACATTTTTACAGTGGTCAAGAATGATCATAGCTTCCACTGCAGGTACCTAAGTCTAAAATCTCTGGCTCAGACCAAATGTTTCTTTGGATTCTTAATCTTCCACTTGCAATTAAGGAGAAAAAATTGATTATTTGAGAAATATTGCATAGGCTTCTAAACTTAAATCCCTGCCTACCATGCAACCTTAGCAATCATTTCTGAATACCTAATATAGTTTTCTCTCTCTAAATTATACATTTAATTTCATTCTCCTGCTCAAGAACATTCTCTCTCTTATTTCCTATAGGATATGGCTATACGTGGTAGATTTGCTCTTATATATTAGATATTTTATTTGAAAACCATAAGAAAAAAAAATTATTTTTTTAATCCTTTAGGAGGAAGAGATGTTAAAGACTGATAGTACAAGTTATCCAATATATTTAATCTTTTTCCTCAGGTACAATAAAGAAAGAGTAAAATCCACATTTTAAAAAATATATAGTTTGATTAGCTTTGAAAAACGTATATAGTAATTTAATCACCATGGCAATCAATATATGGAACATTCCCATGGCCCTAAAAATTTCCCTGGGCCCTTTTTGCAGTCAGAGTATACTGATACTAATACCATAGCAAGCACTGAACTAGTTTTTATTATGATTGTGTTGACAATTGTGAAATTTCGTATCAAAGGAATCATGCAATATGACTTATTTCACTTAGCATAATGCTTTTGAGATTCTTCAATGGTTTTGCATGTATCAACAGTGTAAAATAGTTCATCTTTTTCTTGAATAGTTTTCTATTACATAGATATACCAGTTTGTTTATCCATTTGCCATTTGATAGATATTAAGGCCGTTTCTAGTTTTCAGCTATTATTAACAAATCTGCTCTGAATATTAAAAATATATATTAAAATCTCTTGAGCAGATACTACAAGTAGAATTTCTATATTTTCTGATGACTATATCTTTATAAGAAAATGGCAGACTGTTTGCCAAAATGGAATGTCATTTGACGTCATCAACAGAAATGTATGAGAATTCTAAATTGCTCCATAACCTCATCAGCATTTGGTATTGTCACTCCTAATTTTAGTCATTTTAGTGGATATGACATATGTTATTCAGTTTGTACTTTCCATTTCCTGTTAAGTAATGATATTGAGCATGTGGTCATGCATTTATTGGCTATCTATATGCCCATTAAAGTTATTTTTTAATCTTTTTGTTATGGAGTTTTCAGAGTTTTTTATGTAGTGAATAGACAAATCCATTATCAGATATGTGTTTTATAAATATTTTATCTGAATCTGTTGCATGTGTTTTTATTTATTCTAACACTGCCTTTCAAAGAGCAGACAATTTTAATTTTGGTTAAGTCCAGTTTATTTTTTCCCTGTTTTTGGGGCCTACATTTCTGTAAGTAAAGGTGACAGAGATTTTTTTCCTCCTTTTTCTTGTAGAATCTATGAATTTAGGTCTGACATTGAGACCTATGATCTGTGAATTATTAATTTTTTATATGGTATGTTAAATATTCATTTTTTCTCATATGGTTATCCAATTGTTCTAGTTCTATTTCTTTAAAAAACTATAATTTCTCCCTTAAATTGCCATAGTAATTCTGCCAAAATCGTGACCAAATATGTTTCAGTCTGTTTTTGACTCTTATTTTTTCCATTGATCTATAAGTCTATTTGCCAATACTAAAGAGTCATGATTACTTCAATTTTATACTAACACTTGAAAGATCTATAATTTTGTTCTTATTTTTTCATATTGTTTTACTTAATAAAGCCCTTCATGTTCTGAGTAAATTTTAGAATCAGCTTGTCAATTTCGACATAAACAAAAAAGAAGAAAAAAACCTTCATGAGAGCCACTGAGATTGCATTGGATATATAAATCAGCTTTGGGAGAAGTGATATCATATCCATATTTAATCTTCTGATCTGTGAATATGGAATATCCCCCCATTTATTTAAAATTCTCTCAAAATTGTTTTAATATTTTAATTTCCAATTTTTATTGATAGCATATAGACTTACTATAGCTATTTATAATCTTGTATATTATGATCTTATTGTATACACTTATTAGTTCTAATAGCTTCTTTTATATAGATGCATGTCCTCTATAAAATATTCTACTTTGTTGCATTTCATGCCATTTTAATAACTTTCCCCTTTCAAACTGAGCAAGTTCTTTTATATTCCTAGTTTGCTAAAAGTTCTTTTGTGTGTATGAATTGGTTTTAATTTTATTAATTTGCCTTTCTGGCTTTTTATTGATTGAGAAAATAATGTGAATTTTCTTTTCTAGTGAATTGTATAAATTGATTTCAGTTGTTGGTATAACCTCACTCCTTTACTAAAACATAATGGGTCATAAGGTATTATACTTTTTATATAATTTTGGATAAAAGCATTTTCTTCATTTATAGAATTCTGGATAGAGTTTTTTTTTTTTTTTTGGTTAAGTGTTGCTCCATTGTCTTCTACCTATCAGTGCTTCTGACAGAAGCCTCCTTTAATTTTTAATCATTGTTCCTCGTTTTTTCTTGATGACATCTTCAAGATTTTTTCTGTGTATCTGGTTTTTAATAATTTTACTATGATTTTCCTGGTTATGCTTTTCTTCTTCTCGTTCTTAGAATTCTTTGAACTTTTTGAATATATGATTTGTCTTTTCTCATTATTTTTTGAAAATTTATTTGAAAATTTATTTTTTGAAAATATACATGTATCCAAATCATTCTACTATAAGGACACATGCACACGAATGTTCATTGCAGCACAGTTTACAATAGCAAAGACCTGGAACCAACCCAAATGCCCATCAATGATAGACTGGACAGGGACAATGTGGCACATATACACCATGGAATATTATGCAGCCTTCAAAAACGATGAGTTTGCATCCTTTGTAGGGACATGGATGAACCTGGAAGCCATCATTCTCAGCAAACTGACACAGGAACAGAAAACCAAACACCGCATATTCTCACTCATAGACGGGTGTTGAACAATGAGAACACATGGACACAGGGAGGGGAGCATC
>PVKV010028184.1:0-25366 GCA_004027835.1 Alouatta palliata | reverse complement strand
AGCAATTCTCCTGCCTCAGCCTCCCGAGTAGCTGGGACTACAGGCACGTGCCACCATGCCCAGCTAATTTTTTGTATTTTTAGTAGAGACAGAGTTTCACCATGTTGACCAGGATGGTCTCGATCTCTTGACCTCGTGATCCACCCGCCTCGGCCTCCCAAAGTGCTGGGATTATAGGCGTGAGCCACCGCGCCCGGCCCTTCTTTCCTTCTTTCCTTCTTTCCTTCCTTCCTTCTTTCTTTCTTTCTTTCCTTCTTTCTTTCTTTTCTTCTTTCTCAGTTTTGCTCTGTTGTCCAGGCTGGAGTGCAGTGGCGCAATCTCAGCTCACTACAGCATCTGCCTCTTGGTTCAAGCGATTCTCCTGTCTCAACCTTCCAAGTAATTGCCACCATAACTGGCTAATTTTTGTATTTTTAGTAGAGACAGGGTTTCACCATGTTGGTCATGATGGTCTCCAACTCCTGACCTCAAGCAATTCACCTGCCTTGGCCTCCCAAAGTGCTGGGATTACAGGCATGAGCCACTGCACCCAGCCTATTACAAGACTTTCATCACCTTTCCCTTAGGTGGTAGACTGTTGGTGGGAGAAGAGAAATGTGTATATGCAGGCCTCTTGGAGTTGCTATAATATTTTTATCTTTTCACTCTATTTCTTCAGCCTCGAAGTTATTAACCATGGGTGGGAATGCTCAAGTTCTCTGACTCCTCACTTGAAGCAATTTAGTGCTTGATTACTCTGGGCTTAGAAGGAAGTTTCCTCCAATCATAAAGCCTCAGAGATAGTGCTCATCATTACTTTCTACTGCATTATGTATTATACAACATTACATACCTACTGTTCAGTTTCTTAAGCAGTAGGTAATAAGACATTTCTTCAAGAAAGAACTTTCTGATCATCCTGAAAGAACATTTTGCAGATGGATTCAAATTTAAATGAAAGCCTTTCAGGCATCAGTACACTCTTCCAAACCTTCAGGCCTGTGCACATGCCATGCCCATTATGGAAAATGCTTGTTCCCACCCCATGCTTCTCCTTTGCCCAGCCTATTCTTAGTCAGACTTCACTTCCCAGCGTATTCTCACGTCACTGGGAAGCCTGGGCCAGTGGCAGTTCCTTGTTCCTTGTCTTGTGTGCTCGCATAGCATGATGTACTTCCCCTCACAGGAAATGATCACATGATGTGGTCCCATTGCCACCTGGACCAATTTGCCTGTCCCTCTACCACTGGAATGTAAACCCCTTAGAGAAGGACCAAGACGGTAGTGTCTAGAACATGATAGGTGCAGAAAGAGGAGTCACCTTATTACCCTGACTGCTCTATTGCCATGGGTTATGTTTTTTGAGGGTAGCTGCCATTAATGAGAAACACCCATTGTTTTTTCATTGGTTTCTCTTAATAGTTTGACAAGATGGCATAAGTAGGTTCCTTCCATAGGTCATGAGGGTGAGGAGTAGGGAGGTTAAGTAACTTGGGAAGGGTGTACAGCCAGTAAGTGGCATAGCTGAATTTTGAACCCTGTGCTGTCTCACTCCAAATTTGTTGTTCCTAACAGATGTCCTGAATCTTCATGAATATCCTTTTAACCTTTTTCCTTGACTTCTTCCTCTCCTTTCTCTAGGTGGCCATGTCCTGTTGCTGGTCACTTTCATAATGCTGTCCATCCTTCCCTGGGAGGGCTCCATGGTGAGCTCTTGTTTCCAAAGGATCATCAGGTATTCTAGCAATTTTTTTCCTATAGTTGTTCACCCATTTGATGAACCTTACCCTGCTCTGGGTACTATGTTCAATCCTGAAGGTGCAGTTGGGAATGAGGAAGAAATGGTGTCAGCGCTCAAAAAGCTAAGGTCTCACAAAGGGAAATAACCAAGTAAATGGTAAAACAGTGTAATAAACTCTATGATAGAGGTTACAATGTCAGCATCCGTGGGTATTTAACCCTGTCTAGAGGGATTTTAGTGGAGCTGTCAGTCAAGTGAGGAAGAGGGGCACCAGATAACAATAAAGAAAAAGGCCTAGAAGCAAAAGAGGGCAGAGCGGATTCAAAAGGTGATTTAGTGCAATGGAAGTGTAGAAATTCCACGTGTGAGTGGAGTTCAAGTAGAGCAAAGCAAAATATGGTGATGCACTGGTTAGCCAGATGCCAAGAGGCATTGCAACCCATTCACTTACTTTTTCAACATAAATGTACTAAGGTCCTACTATCACAGTAAGTAGACTGCTCATGTAGTACTCAACCTTGTGCCATGCCCTCTTCTATATCCGTCAACTCATTTGACCTTTGCAACAATCCTATGTGATGAATACTGTTATTATTCCAGTTTTATTTACGTATTTTTTGACAGAGTCTCACTCCTTCACCCAGGTTCGAGTACAGTCATGCAGTGACAGCTCACTGCAGCCTTAAGTTCCGGGGCTCAGGTGATCCTCCCACCAAGTAGCTGGGACTACAGTCATGCACCACCATGTCCAGCTAATTTTTGGTATTTTTTGTAGAGTCAGTGTTTTGCTATGTTGCCCAAGATGGTCTCAAATTCCTGGGCTCAAACAATCCTACCACCTTGGCCTCCTAAAGTCCTTGGGTTACAGACATGAGCCGCCACACCTGGCCCCCTATTCCAGTTTTAAGGATGAGAAAGTCAAGGCCAAGAGACGAGTAACTTTCCCAAAATCACACAGCTATTTTAAAGGGCAAGGCTAAGATTCACACTCACGCAGACCATCTTCACTATCCACGCTCTTAATTACTATAGTAAACTGCCTCTGGGGATAAAGTGGTGAGGGAGACAAAGAAGGCTCCCTGTTCTCATTCTAAGAAGAGATAGAAAGTGGGCAGGTGAACAATAAATAAATAAATAAAGACAGCAATGACAGGTATGAAGAAAGCCAAACGGCATGACAACTTGAGTTTGACTTGGTTGACTAAATTTAGTAATGGAAGTCTGGGAGGGCTCCACTGAGGGGTGGCACTGAGCTATGGCCTAAAGGACAAATGGAGGTGAGAGAAATCCAGGCTGTGGGAACCAGCATAGATGGGTATAGATGCTGGAGATGTGTGATAGTTAATTTTATAGTGTTTAAACACTATATTGATGTTGCTGTGAAAATATTTTGCAGACTTGATCAATATTTGCAGTCAGTTGACTTTAAGTATGGGAGATGGTTACTCCCAACAATACAGGTGGATCCCATCCAATCAGCTGAAAGCCATAAGAGCAAAATCTGATGGTTCCTAGAGAAGAAGGAGTTCTGTCTCGAGACTGCAACAGAAATCCTGCCCGAGTTACCAGCCAGTTGGCCGGCCCTGCAGATTTCAGATGTACCAGTCCCCACAATCACATGAATCCATTTCTTAAAATAAACGTCACTCTCTTGTTTGTTCTCCTTATATATCCTGACTGATACGGGATGCTCACTAAAGAAAGACTCAACCCCTGCTCTCACAAAACTTCGTAATACGGAAGGAAATAAACGTTGAAACACCTGATTACATAATGCAGAATTTAATTCCAAAGGCAGAGACCGTCTCTTCATTCTTTCTGTATCTCCTTAAGTGCTGGGATCAGAGGCCTGAACAATAGAGGCACAGGGAAAATGTTTGCTGACTGAGGGAATGACATTTGATGTCAGGAGAACAAGTTTCCAGAGCTAGCTCTGCCCCAATACAGCTACGTAACCTGGGTTGACATGCTTAATTCTTCTGAGCCTGTTGCCTTCTCTGTGCAATGAGGGCATTGAAATAAATGTTCTTAAGATTTTATTTTCAAATCACCTGTGATTCTTTGAGAGCAAGTTGAAGACAGGTAAGGATAAATGGGTAGCTGCCGATCTACTGATGAGAGCAGTTAATGTCAGAAATACAACTCTGGAAGATGATTTTTGTGGTCATGTGACATAGGAAAGATTGCTGGAATTTCTTTCTTGCCCCCTTTCCCTTGAGACCCACTGTACTAGCGTCTGTACTGGCGCTTGTACTAGCTGCTGTAACAGAGTGTCACACACTGGGTGGCTTTAAAAAAAAACGTAAATTTATTTTTTCACCGCTCTGGAAACTAGAAATCTAAAACCACGGTATGGGCAGGGCAGTGCTTTCTTCAAAGGCTTCAGGGAGGAATTTGAATCCTTCCTTGTTTTGTCCAGTTTGTGGTGGCTTCAGGTATTCCATGCTTAATGGCGGGGCGACTCTCATCTCTGCCTCCATCTTCACATGGCTTTCTTTGCTCTGCGTGTCTCTGTGTGCAAATTTGCCTCTTCTTTTAAGGACACCAGTCATTGATTTAGGGCGCACCCTAATGCAGTGTGACCTCATCTTAACTCGATTACATCTGCAAACACCCTATTTCCAAATAAAATCACATCCCCAGGACCTAGGTAGAAACAAATTCTGAAGGAGGACACTGTTTGTCTAGTCCTTCTGTGCTACTATACCAAATACTTGAGTCTGGTTAGTTTATAAAGAACAAAAATTTATTTCTCAGTTCTAGAGGCTGAGAAGTCCAAGATCAAGGTAATAGTATTTGGTGTCTGGTGAGGGCCTGGTCTCTGCTTTCAGGATGGTGCCTTGTTGTTGTGTTCTCTAGGGGAGATGAGCACTGTGTCTTCATATGGCAGAAGGGATGAAAGGGCAAAAAGGGACCTAAGTCAGTTCCCTTCAGTCCTTTCACAAAGCATTAATCCATTCACAAGGGCACAGCCCTCATGCCCTAATCCCTTCCCAAAAGGCCCATTCACAATACCACCACAATGGGGATCAAGTTTAAACTTGAATTTTGGAGGGGACCCCTTAAACCCTAGCACTACTCAACTCAGTACACTCACCCTGCCATCATTTCGCCTCCTGGGCAGGCCCAGCCATGCTCCACTAACTGCTCAGAAAGGGAAGATCTGGAAGAGAGTGGAGGACTCTCCACTCAAGTTCTCTTCCAGATTTTCCCTTGCTGGGAGAGAGCACAGAACATCATTTCATTCTGTCCTGGTCATAAGCCCTTTAATATTTTTATGGACCAGTCTGCCTCATTTTCTGTGAACTGACTTCTATATGCTCTTGCTTGTTAAAAGCTTGCTTGCTTGCTTATTTATTTGAGTGGGTGCATGGGAAGGAGTGATGAAAAAGATGAGGAGGGAGGCAAACAAAGGAGGGAAAAACGTTAACACTCCTTAGGAACGAGCACACGTGAGCAACAGTTCTCACCTATTCTTGAGATACGAAAGGATTAGAAGAAAAAAACTGAAAATTAAGTGCCTGACTGACATCTCTTTAGTTTCACTCTAAATCTAATTCTTATGAAAATAGCAAAGCTGCCCAATACAGAGTGTTTTATACCTTTAGAATGTGTAAAATTAGATTTTTTTTGTCTCTCTTTAAAATAAATGTTAGAGAAAAAAATCAAATGTTTCTTCCCACTACAAGATGAAAACTTGCCATTTCTCTGTATTTGTATATTTTAATCTTTCTCAGAGTTTCACTTGTTTTTTTTTTTTTTTTTTTTTTTTTTTTTTTTTTTTTTTTTTTTTTTTTTTTTTTTTTTTTTTTTTTTTTTTTTCCTTTTTGAGACAGAGTCTCATTCTGTCGCCCAGGCTGGAGTGCAATAGCATGATCTCAGCTCACTGCAACATCTGCCTCCCAGGTTCCAGTGATTCTCCTGCCTCAGTCTCCCTAGTAGCTGGGATTACAGGCGCCTGCCACCACGCCTGACTAATTTTTGTATTTTTAGTAGAGATGGGTTTCACCATTTTGGCCAGGCTGGTCTTGAACTCCTGACCTTGTGATCCACACACCTCTGCCTCCCAAAATGCTAGGATTACAGGCATGAGCCACTGCACCCGGCCTACAGAGTTTCACTATTATAAATCAGCTAGAATAAACAATTATGTGTATGTAGATTTAAAAAAAAAAAACCAGTGCTATTTTCTTATCTACTTTAAAACTGTATTTCTTTGATAGCAAAGAGGAATGATTTTGAGGAGTATGTTGCTATGAAGTAGATTCTGTCCTAGATTCCATAGTAAAAAATATTGACAGAATTCCTGGCTGCACAGAAGTTAGATTATGGTGTTATGATGGTCAAAAAAAAGTATTTCCTCTTTTCCTCTTCTGGGAATTATAGATTTATATTTTTTACTGAATTATTGGTTGAAACCCTAGTATTTTACTAATTAATTTATGAGATGTCAACGTAAAAGCTGTTAAATCTTAAAAATATTTCCTTCTTTCTTTCTTTCTTTCTTTCTTTCTTTCTTTCTTTCTTTCTTTCTTTCTTTTTCTTTCTTTTTTGAGATGGAGTCTCAGTCTGTTGCCCAGGCTGGAATGCAATGGCATGATCTCGGCTCACTGCAACCTCTGCCTCCCGGGTTCAAACAATTCTCTTGTCTGAGCCTCTTGAGTAGCTGGGATTACAGGCATGCACCACCACATCCAGCTAATTTTCATATTTTTAGTAGAGACAGCGTTTCACCATGTTGGCCAGGCTGGTCTTGAACTCCTTACCTTGGGTGATCCACCTGCCTTGGCCTTCCAAAGTGTTGGGATTACAGGCATGAGCCACTGAAACCAGCCTGGCCTAAAAATATCTTTTTAAATTTGTTCTTGTCTTTTAATTTTGGTTATTTTGTTTAATGCATAGAGAACTTATATGTAGTTATATATGTTACATATAGTTATATTTATACGTAGTTTTATGTGTTTTTATATATAGTTATAGTTGTAGTTAGTTATATATGATATATATAGTTATAGATGTTATATATAGTTATAGTCATATATAGTTGTATATGTTATGTATAGTTATGGTTATGTGCAGTTATATCCATGAATTCCTTTAATTCTGATTACTTCCATGCTTTTCACAAGGGCTCCTATATCCAGATAGATGATATTAGTTGATCTTTTATATTAGTAATTACATAACTCCATTAGAAATACTATTACTAACCGAGGCCAAACTTACCTTTAAAAAATTATTATATTTCATCCTTAAGACACTCTCTTGCTGTAACTATAACACTTCTTTCCATTTTTGTGAATGACCAACAGGATAAATGATGCTTAGAGAAGCAAATATCTTGCCCAAATTTAAACAGCCTCAGATCAGATTTAAGCTACAGCGCCTCCACCTGGGAATTATTAATGAGGATGGTGCAGGATGACAATGAAAACTGACTTTTTCCCTAGATAGCTAAAGTGCATTCCTGAAAATGATGTATTGATTTTCCCTTCCCTTTCCCATTGATTGAGGATGTCTCTATAACCTATTAAACATTTATATGCAGTAAGAACTTTCTTGTATGTAGTTAAGGGCTTTTTTTTACATCAAAACACATTGTGCTCCTTCTGCTTTGTTTTGTTTTGCTTTGTTTGGGAGTGTGGGAATAAGAAATATGTTTAAACATATAAATTTCCTACTTTCTTTTTTAACCCCCTCATTTAGAGACTATTAAATAAACTTCTCTTACGAATAGCAGATGCATTCAGACTTAAAGTTTTAGAAAGAAAACAAATGAACATTTTAGGTTAATTTTGTTGCCTCCTTCCTTCAGAGATGGTTTTGGACTAAAAAGATACTGTTGAGTTCTTTAATTTTAAACCAATTTCTGACCCAACCTAGAAATATCTAGAAAGTTAGGTGTTCGCTGGAAGGCATTTTGCCAGATTCTGAGAGAAGAGTTAACACTCACTCTGATTTCTGCCCTTTCTCAAAGAGAGTTTGTTGAACTTGAAGCAGCTTTATGCAGATGAATAGTGTAAATGACTCAATTGTGTCCCCTGATTCAAGCCCCACCTTTTTCTTAGCCCCATTAATCTTCAGCCAAAACAAAATGACTGCCACAGAGAAGGGGGGAAGACGGTTTGTGATAGATTTGAAAAGAGGCAGCTGAGAGTGCATTTCCCCCCAGATAAATATAAGGGTGTTTCGAAACTAACAGAAAGAAGTAATTTCGCCCCCAACGAGAACTTCTGTAATGTCTTAGTTTTCCTGGTACTGGAGTTTGGAAAAGGAGAACGTTTTCAACTGCATATATGCCTATCACCTTCTGCTGGCACGTTGCTCTTTCAGGAAGTTAGAAGCCTTTCAGAGTTTGAGGTGCAATTGACTGACTACTGGCAGACCACGGGCTTTTCTTGTCTTTTTTTGTTTTTGTTTTTGAGTATCAACAAGTCTTTATTTATTCATTTTATTTTCCCAGGGAAAGGAGAAGGGAAGAGAAGAGTCAGCATGTGTTAATAAATGATTAGAAAATGGGAAAGGAAATACCTAGTACAGCAAAATCAACCATCAAATAAACATACCCCAGTGATGGGGTCACCAAAGCCCAAAGGGGCTCAGTCGCCTGCAGTTCAGAAATGAGGGAAAGGGATCAGGAAAAGAACAGACAGATGCAGGCTTTCCTACCCTCCCTCCCCATGAATTCAAGATTTTACACAAAGCTTTGGTTTCTAGCAGTAAACATGGAGTTACATTCATTCGTCTCCTATTAAACGGTCTTGTGGCCACTTTGATGTAAGTTTCTAACACCTGCATAAAAGTTCCTGAGTGACTTGGATCTACATTCATATTCCCTTTCTTGACCTCTGACCCCACTTTCTACATGGAAGGCCCCCAATTGCATCTCTCTACTTTATGATTAAAAATTAAGTAGGTTTGATCCATCCAAAATACAGTAGTGTCATTTTTGCTTTTTTTTTTTTTTTTTTTTTTTTGAGACGGAGTTTTTCGCTCTTGTTACCCAGGCTGGAGTGCAATGGCGCGATCTCGGCCTACTGCAACCTCCGCCTACTGGGTTCAAGCAATTCTCCTGCCTCAGCCTCCCGAGTAGCTGGGACTACAGGCACGTGTCACCACGCCAAGCTAAGTTTTTGTATTTTTAGTAGAGACGGGGTTTCACCATGTTGACCAGGATGGTCTCGATCTCTTGACCTCGTGATCCACCCGCCTCGGCCTCCCAAAGTGCTGGGATTACAGGCGTGAGCCACCGCGCCCGGCCATTTTTGCTTTTTTTGAGATGGAGTCTGCTCTGTTGCTCAGGCTGGAGTGCAGTGGTGTGATCTCGGCTTACTGCAACCTCCGCCTGCCAGGTTCAAGCGATTTCCCTGCCTCAGCCTTCTAAGCAGCAGATGTTACAGGTGAACGCCACCACCTCCGGCTGATTTTTTATATTTTAGTAGAAACCGGGTTTCACTCTGTTGGCCAGGATGGCCTCAAACTCCGGACCTCGCACCACAGGCTTTTCTGTGGCCAATGCAGTGGCCTCTCACACCTCTGGTGTGCACTGAACTTTGACTCCAATTCCATACAAATCTACATACAAATATATTTAACAGTTGACTGGATTAAAAAACAAAACAAAACAAAAACAAACAAGTCTCCTAAATCTCTCACTCAAAAAGGTCGCTTGTTGCAGTAAACCCAAGGAAATCAAGACATTAAATCTCACTTTCTTGTTTTAGAAGTGCTTTACATACATCACCACCAACCAGCTTGTAAATTTTAGTCAATCCTCAAACCAGTCTTTTAAAGGAGCTGAAAAATGTCCCTGTGCCCTCAAAGGACACACCTGTTATCTGAAACAGTTTTTAACCAGCTTGTTAAGCAGCTTTGACAGATCAAAGACCCCAGACAATGGACACAAACTTTAACAATAGTGTAGCCTTAAGCAAAAGGTCCTGTCAAAGCCAGGCTTGTGCCCATGGCATTATGGCCGGCAATTGAAAATAAATTTTACTTGAATAAGTACCTCAGCCTGATCAGAGGCACTGCCGCTGCTGAAACAAAAGCAGTTGGGGATAAGTTATTGACTCCACTGACAGCCTGAATGAACTTCATTATGCCAGCCCACTCTTGGTAAATGTGTCAGGTTTTAAACTGAATTAGGTGGCAGGTGCATGGACTATTTCTCTGCTCCCCCTGAGACAGCCGACAGCCAATCATCACCTGATTCTACAGACAAATGTTTAGATTTGTTTTTCATATTGCATGGCCATAAGTGAGAGCATATTTAAATCTTCTTTCCGTATCCTCCATCTCCGATGTGTTATGTTCCCATGAGCAGGTCATACCCACGCTTTGGTGTAATGGGACTCATAGAGGCCTGGGCTGCCACCTCCGCCCCTCCCCTCCCTCAGAGGCACAGATTTCAGGGACAATCTGGGATCTTCACTGGAAGGTTATTGGATTTTAGCTTTAGAACAGCAGCTCCTCTTCTGTTGTAGGAAATTGAAATGCAGGGACATACATTCACCATCTCTTCCATCTTAAAATCTTCAAAAAGACATAAGAATGGACATTATAATAGGTTTTCACCTAGTAAATTTTTAGTTGAATCTTTAGTTGGGAACTAGATTACAGAAACCAGATATTTTAATCTATATTAAGCATTTCCCTCCAGCAAATCTTGTAACCCCCAACCCCAAGTCTCCTGAGTTCAAGCAAAGAGTCAGTAACTCTGGCATTTTTCTGCTATGAAAGCATGTGTGTATGTATGTATGTATCTACATATCTATCTAGCTATCTGTCTATCTATCTATCTATCATCTATCTAATTTTCTTGTATATTTGGCTTTAAAACATTTGTTTTATGATCTTCCCTAAGCCTATAAGGAAATGCAAGATCAGCTAAACTTTAGACACATTGATGCCAGCTCTCATTACTTAATTATAAGACAGGACTATTAAGACTCCTAGAAGTGAAAGCCCAGACTTCCGCCCAGAGAGAGGGTTGGCACACACCTTTGGCTATGTGCCTTATTAAAGTTAATGAGCAAGAAGATTCTTTTCTCCTAAGTATCTTGAAAACCTGAAGCTCTCCCAGTAAAGTGTCTTTTTGCTTCTGAATAATGTTTCCATTATTCATGACAAAACACCATACATTTCTTGATATATGTCTTGAATCGTAAAGTAGAACTCTCTTCAGCTCCATCCCCAGTGAGAGAATAATATAATTTTTTAATCCCATATTAAAACGTCAAAGACCTATCAATCCAGTGTTTGCTGTTCTTTTAATGATGTCTAAGCACAATTTGGTTCAAATCTCCAATGGAACTTTATTCAGTTCTGGCCTTATTTCCTTCCAGATGATACTGTTTTACTGGATACAGTGATTTTATGTTTGCATTTGAATGTAAAGATGGATTTGAATCTTTGCACTTCTAGAAAAACATCGACATTCTAAAATTTATATGCGTACAAATCTGGATGATATTTGCTATTCAGGAGTGCGAAATTGGTTTTCATTTAGGACTACCTAAAGTCTGCCCTGACTTAACACAGGAAAAAGGCTCTACAATGCCTTTCACTTGCTGGCACTGTTCCTCCCCCCAGCCACAGCAGATGGTGTTTCATAATCAGTCACAAATGGCTGTCAGTGAGTGTTTGTCTGCCTGCCAGTAACCTGTGGCTCAGGGACTCCCTCAGAGAGTGTACCAGCTCTGACTCTGCTGATAACAGCATCTGAGAAAATGATCCGTCCTTTCTTGTCATGCACAAAATTAGCCATCTCACTTTCAAACTGTTGACAAGGGGGATATGAAAGAAGTAAGGACTGTGCCAACCCAGCTGATGTTTCCTCAGCTCTGGTTCTATGGGCCTCATGCAGACAAATCCAGAAGCAGACTTGATGAGAATGGTCTTGTCACCGAATAGATGGTCTTGGAGCAAACCCAGTTCTGGTACCAGCATTTCCTGCAGGGACTTGCTTGAACTCTCCATTGGACTAGTACTGATCTTTAGAGCGACAGCTATTTTCTCACCCCAGGACCTCAATCAGACTTCATACTGAAATGACCTTTGGCGGCATGGCCTTGGATGAGGGGGGAGGAAGAGCTGAGTGTGGCAAAGGCTGTGAGCACTGTTCTCGCGGCTCTTGGCACCACCCCCAGCTGGAAGGCAGGGTGCCAGCCCTGATGCCTTTGTGGATGCAAATGGCCCCAGAGCACATGAGGCAGCCACTAATGAACCAAAGTGGGGGAGGATGAAAGAGGGAAAGCAAGAATGACAGAGAAAGGACTGGGAGAATTAGCAAGGAATTTGGAAGAAACTGGCATTTTCTGAGAACCCATTATGCGGCAGGCAGCAAACGTGTAATTTTTGCAGTAATTTCGTAAGTTTTGTATCATCATCCCTAACTTACAGATGAGAAAAATATGGCTCTGAAAAAGTAAGTAACATCTTTCAGGTCACAAAATTAGAAAGTGGCAGAACCAGGATTTCAACATCTGGATCCTACATCCAAGATGAAGGGGCCGGACTCTCAAGCCAGGCTTTTGGCTTTAAGTCTGGCTTCACAACCTACTGACTTTGTAAACTTAGGCCCATTGCTTCACCCCTCAATGCCTCAGCTTCCCTATTTGTAAGATGTGTCTATTAAGAATATCTCTCTCATGAAGTCATTGAGAAGGATGAAATAAGTTAGCATATAAGTACTTTGAAGAGTCCTGGACAATAGCTAACATTGTACTAGAGTATGTTTTATCCTTTATCTTGTATTTTTCAAGTATTCATTTCTCTATTAGATCACTATCTTCTCACTGGTAAATAACCCTTTAAGAACTCTCAGTATAGCAAAATGTCTTTCTTCCAGTACTCTAACATTTCCAGTTTGTTGTTTCCTTGTTTCGTTTTCTAAAGCAGGTGACATCTATTCCTGTATTACCAGTTTAGAGTATAGGTGTGAACAAGCTGGCAACTTTGATATCATAAAGTGATTGAATCCTATTTACACTGTTTCCTAACTGTGTCATCCTGGTCAGCCTGCTAAATCTTTCTCAGCCTCAGTTTACCCAGCTATATAATAAAAAATATTTAACAATTTATAGAACTACTACAGTGATTAAATGAGAAAAAAATATATAGAATGCCTATCACACAACAGATATTCTGCCATTTATAGTTATTGCTAGTTTCTTAAATAACTGAAAATGAGTTTTCATCGTGTGGCTACACGTGTCAACTCAAATGTGGGTCATAGACCTTGTAGCGGAATGTCTAGGGTGCATGTGCAGATAGACGAAGCTGATGACTGAAGCTGACCTAAATGTACGTCTTTCTTCTTCTATGACATTTCTTATATTTAATCCCCCTGAAGCAATATTCTGGGCAATAATCACCGACTGCCATAACCATTTTATCTGGCAAAGGAATTGCATTTCTCTGCCGTAGACTACACCCCTGCTGCTCAGAGCAAAGGGGTGCTTGGGCCTTAGGGAGCCTAGAAGGGGGCTTCCTTCCAGATAGCATGAGCCTGTCACGTGAGGTCAGCATGATGATTAAAGGAAACATCTTTCAACTCCTTCTCTCCAGGAGAAATGAGAGGAGGCTCCTGCCAATTGTTAATGATAATGGTCTTATAATTCGAACACCACATTTTACCCAGGAGGATCCCAAATGCTTTATAGGTCTACAAGTAGCTTCACCCACTCTGCCCAGTAGGCGTTAGGTGGACTAAGCTTGGAATGCAGCCACTGTGGGGAGGATTCCCCTCATATTTAAAAAATTCTGCAAAACTAAAACGTATCCTAGTACCTATAAAATGTATGCATGTAAATGCTTTACTTGGTAGATGAAATGAGTGAGAACAACAGAGAAGATGTATATTTATTTTTAATACAAAATTATTCATTTTGTTGCTTTTTTTTGAGTGAAACTCCCAAATGAACATATGCTTGCATTTCCAGATCATTAGTTCCTTAACAGAGGGGCTTAAGGACAACAATTCTTGAGGTTAAAGTACTCACCCAAAAAACAGAAGGCAGCTCTAAAATCATGAAGCAAATTAAGGAGAAACTATGGCAGACTTATACAAATGGTGTTTATCAGCAGCTTTTCAGCCATACTTCTTATTCTGATGATCTATGGCTGTGTAACAAACTGTCCTAAAATTTGATGACTTAAAACTGCAACCATATCATTATAGTCATGCACAACTTAACAATGAGGATATGTTCTGAAAAAATGCATCATTAGGAGATTTCATTGCTGTGCAGACATCATGGCGTGCACTTACATACACCTAGATGGTATAGCCCACCACACGCCTAGGCTCTAAGTTAGAGCCTATTGCTCCTAGGCTACTTACTTGTACAGCAGGTACAGAATACTGTAAGCAGTTGTAATACAACAGCAAGTATTTTTGTATCTTTTTTTTTTAATTGACACAAAGTTTCGCTCTTGTTGCCCATGCTGAAATGCAATGGTGCTATCTTGGCTCACTGCAACCTCCTTCTCCTGGATTCAAGCAGTTCTCCTGCCTCAGCCTCCTGAATTGCTCAGATTACAGGCACTCGCCACCATGCCCAGCTGATTTTTGTATATTTAATTGAGACGGGGTTTCACCATCTTCACGAGGCTGGTCTTGAACTCCTGACCTCAGGTGATCCACTTGCCTGGGCCTCCCAAAGTGCTGGGATTACAGGTGTGAGCCACCACACCTGAACCAAGTATTTGTGTATCTAAGTGGAGAAAATGTACAGATATGGTATAAAAGATTTAAAGTGATATGCCTCTGTAGAGTACTTATCATGAATGAAGCTTGCAGGACTGGGAGTAGCTCTGGTGAGTGAGTGAATGGTGATTGAGTGAGAAAGACTAGAACATTACTGTACACTACCATGGATTTTATAAGCACTGTATGCTTTAGGCTACAAGAAATTTATTTTTTAATTTTTTTCTTAATAAAAAATTAACCTTAGTTTACTGTAACTTTGTTGCTTTATAAACTTTTCAATTTTTTAAACTTTCTGACTTTTGTAGTAACACTTAGCTTAAAACACAAACATGGCTGGGCGCAGTGGCTCACACCTGTAATCCCAGCACTTTGGGAGGCCAAGGCGGGTGGATCATGAGCTCAGGAGTTTGAGACCAGTCTGGCCGATATGGTGATACCCCATCTCTACTAAAAATACAAAAATTAGCCAGGTGTGGTGACACACGCCTGTAGCCCCAGCTATTTGAGAGGCTGAGGTAGAAGAATCCCTCGAACCCAGGAGGCAGAGGTTGCAGTGAGCTGAAACCATACCACTGAACTCCAGCCTGGCGACAGAACGAGATTCTGTCTCAAAAACAAACAAACAAACAAACCACATGCAAACACATTGTACAGCTGCACAGAAGTGTTTTTTCTTTCTATCCTTGTTCTGTAAGTTTCTTCAATTTTAAAAATGGTTTATTTTACTTTATAAGCTTTTTTGTTAAAATAAGACACAAACACACACATTAGCCTAGGCCTACACAGGGTCAGGATCATCAATGTCACTGTCTTCCACTCCCATATATTGTCTCACTGGAAGTTCCTCAGGGGCAATAACACGCATGGAGCTGCCCTCTCCTATGATAGCAATGCCTTCTTCTGGATACTTCCTGAAGGACTTGCCTGAGATTCTTCTTGAGAAGATGTCATTCCTTCCAGAAATATGTCCTTGGTGGTTTGTTTGGTTCGTTTCATTTTTTATCATAGATTTGTGTGAGTAATGCCTTGTGCTGTATTGTAAGAGCTACAATATCACTAGGTGATAGAAACTTTTCAGCTCCATTATAATTGTATGAGATCACCATTGTATATGTGGTCTGTCATTGACTGAAGCATCAATGTGGCGCATGACTGCATATCCGTAATTTTGTGTTTCATGCATTTGAGCAGAACACGGTTGGTTACTTTTTGCATATGGTGCTGACTGGGGGTCATTCAGTAGTACTCAGCTGGTGGCTTTGTCTGGTCTGGAGGGTCAAAGACAGCCTCGTATATATACCTGGAGTCTTGGAAGGAAAGGCTGGGAAACTGGGCTCACCTGGGCCCCCCTCCGTGTAGTGGCAGGGCAGGGCAGTTCTCAGGGGGCTTTGGATGGGCTCAGTTCTCCCCTATTCTTGCATGCAGTTCTAGAGAGTAACTGCAGAATGTGCTGGGAATGCAGCCCCTCCTGGGATGGGGAGGAACTGCCTGAAACACCCCAGTTCCTGTTCCTGTCCCTCCTGAAAAAGGTAACATCTTGAGTTAGCGAAGATCTGTCTGGACAAGCCTGGGCTTTGTTCCTTTCTCCCCTGAAAGCAGAATGTTCTTCCCAACTTCAGCCCAGTGAGTGACACTGCACCTGAGGGATGTAACTTGGGGTGGGCTCCCTTTCCCGAGGGCCCCTCAGCTGTGATGCAAGTTGGGTGCTCACAGTTGAGATTTCATCTATCCCGGGGAGCTTTACTGAGCACTGGCTCACAATGGATCCTAAGTTTCTATATTTCTTGCTACCTAACTGTCCACAGAAAAACCTACTTTATGTAACTTATTGCATGTGAGCATGTTCTGATTCACCAGACTCAGATAAGTAGGTACGCCGAGCACAGGGAAGGTGCTCTCACAGCCAGGGCCTCACCATGTGGTTTCTCTAGTAGGATACTTGAACTTCCTATATGGAGATTCAGGTGGCCAAAAGCAGCCAAGACCAAATGTTCCAAGAAAGAGGAATGCAAGCTGTCAGTTTCTTAAGGCCTGGACCTAGCACTGCCACTTTCACTGTATTCTATTGATCAAAGCAGTGACACAACTCACTTAGATATTAAGGAAGATGACATAGATCCCAACTCTCCTTGGGAAAAGTATCTTTAAAAAAATTGGCCACACTTTTGTTGAATTAAAGCAGTTTGTGGTAGAAATAAATTAAGACAATCTTTGTACTTTGTTCTGATCTTATTCTAGGAAGGCATTCTGTTAACAGTTGAAGCACTTTTGCGCTTCAACCGTTACACAATGCCATATTCCATGTGAGCACCACAAAAGCTGGGAGCATGAATTCTCAGGGGATTTTCTAGAAATCCACTAGCTGAAGCCAGCTACTGCATGGGACATGTCCTCTAGAGTTTGTGGACAGGTTAAGTTTTCATGTGTAAAAGGAGGAGAAAACATGAAAACATGGGCAAATTTTCCCTCAGAAATGATACAAGAGACAGTTCCAAAATGAGAAAGAAAAAGGAAGATTTTGCCATTGAATTTCTTTTCATTCCCAGGGCTGACCTGGCCCTGAGTGTATGACTTTCGGGTCTCATTGGCCGTAAGAGCAATGAAGTGGGCAGCAGGTGGAAGGGTAATCGCTAAACTTGGGATGTCATTAAAACAAGCTTTGTGCAGCATTTGTGTTTCCGTGTGTGTCTTTTGTTTTATATTTTTTCCCTCTCACAGTGTTTGCTTATCATCCTAAGCTTTCACAAGCCCCTCACCATTCCATCTCTTTCTAGCTTTCTAGACCATAGGTTTATCCTATAACCTATAAATAAATACTTTAAACTGCTTTTCTAGAGCCCTAGACTTATTTTCTTACTGACTTTCTGCCATGTCTATCTCATTAATCTCCAGCTTGGAGTAATCCTCATCATATGACTCAATAGTGTGAATTTCAAACAAGGGATCACTGAGATGATTCTACATCCAAAGAATTGGGGTTTTCATTCTTTAGCATGGCTCTGACAATTATATCAGTTTTACTGATATGAACAGAAGGCAAGCAAATACTGGGTAGAAGAGGATGGTTCCCTGGCAAAAGTCCCATCCTCAAGCCTAGAAACCTGCAGCCTAAATGGAAACAGGCATTCCAGTTTTCCCACCCAAATGTTGCCTTTTGGCCTGCCATGCCTCCCTATCTTGTACCCATATAAACCCCAAACCCCAGGCTCCATGAGCAGAAGAGCAGAAGAGCAGAGGGGTAAAACAGTGGCACAGCAGAGAAGGAGAGAAGAGAAGGAGCATCTTAGCATTGAGAGCAGTTCAGTTGGCGGTGATCTGCAAGGAGATTGGCTGCAGGACGACCAAACCCCAGAGCAAGATCATCTTCCCACTCTATCCCCTTTCCAGATCCCCATCCATCTCGCCAAGTGCCACCTTCATCCAGCAAAAAAATCCCCTGAATTCACCATCCTTCAATTTGTCTGTATGACCTGATTCTTCCTGGATGTCGAACAAGGACCTGGGTACAAAAAGGGCACTGAGTTAGTTAACACTTAAGCCGTCTATGGATGGCAGAGCCAAAAGGGCACTGTAACATACCCATTGGGGCTTCAGGACTCACAGGCACCTGCCCCTAGATGCTACTGTGGGGCAGGAGCCCAGAAGTGCTCACCCTGTTTCCTGCACCTGCCAATCTGCATACTCCCGCTCCCACAGGGGTTTGAGTATGTGGTGGCTGAACAGAAGAGCCTCACCTGTCACATATCCTGCAAGGGGGGTCGGGGAACTCTCCTGTTTCATTACTGCTTGTAACCTACAGTATTTCTCTCTTACCACATAAGTTGTTTGAATTTTGTTTTCTCTCCTCTAACCTCTTTGTTTCTTGCTGCGTCATCATCTGCTCAGTGGAAGCCGATCGCCTGTGTACTCTCAAGTGCTTAGAAAGTGTCATTTTAGTGTATCACCTGAAAAGGGCTGTGCTTACAATCACTGGAAATGCAAATGATTTTAGACATGTACATATGACTGATGTCCAGTGTAGTCCACTTACAGACTGCCCAACATTTACGCTTCTTCCATATTCAGTCTTCCAAGTTCAACAGCATCAGCTATACACACCAGTGTAACATAACACAACTGTGCCTCCTAAATGAGAACACCTCACATTCTCTCAAATGGACAGACTCGGTCTCTTCTACTGGCTGAGTTCAGAATTTCTGGGTGATGTTTCTTCCTTCTCCATTACAGTAACAATCCCATATTCGTTTTCCGTAATTTTTTATACTGGATTATAAACGTAACCACTGCCAATACACCTTATTTATTGAATTCAAATGAATTTAAGACATTATCATTTGTAAGATGCATCATTATCAATATTATTACACACAAAAAATAAAAAACACTATCTCTAAATGATAACATGCCATTAGTTGTAAGATGCATTCCAATTTCTGAGAGGTCAACATGAAAAGTTTTCATACACATATTTCACGGATGTTAACATGTGAAGAAATAACATAGAGTAAAAAGTGAACAAAAAGGAGAAAAGCAAAAGAAAATGGGTATAAACATATATTCCTGAAGGCTTCCTTAAGTTAATGAATATATATACATGACATAGCAAGAAAGAAAGCAAATGCTGTTCGATGTCACAGTCCCCATTTCTGCAAAAGATCAAACGCTATGGTTAGTATCTATAAATTACTTCTTCAATTTATCATTCCATGATTTTTGTGCATAGTAAATACCTTACCTGGGAAAGATTTTTTACCTGATGTGATGATGCAAGTCTTCATTCTTGAGGCATCTTAACTCTGAATGGTTTTGCCTATATGGCACTAGAGTTTTCCATTAATTTTTATTATTGGGAGCATCTATCAGTTGCAGATATTCTCCTCCCTGGATGCACTGTTGAGCACCAATTTTATTTACTCTTGAGAGCCTGAATTATTACCATAATCAACTTACTATCTTCTCTTTTTCCTATTTGTCCTATGGTGTGAAGATTCAAAATGCCCAGCTTCTAATTTAATGGGACTGTTACAAATGAAAATACTCTTTCTTCAGAAATTAAGATTTATTAACATAAAGTGCCAAAAGATGGCGGAAAGTTGCAAGAAGTGAATCACTGGGTGTCATGGTGAGGAAGTTAGTCCTATTTTCACACTGGGGTGAAATTTTCGCCTGCACAATTGATGAATTCTGGCTATTTGAGAAACAGCACTGTATATTGTTCATTCATTCAGAGCGTATACTGCATCCTGTAAATGAGTACCTCAACTTTGTTAAGTGCTGTCTCACAGGTGACACTAATACTAAATCTTCAATAGGACATTCCATTGTTATATAAAGCCAGCTCCTTCTAAGTAATGGGTACATGTTATTACTAGTAAATTTCACGAGCATTAACCCATTTCCCCTTTTTTCTTTAAGAATGTTTTCTTTTTCAGAGCAATATTAAGTGAGACACAGTTAGTTTTAAAGGGGCAATTTATTAAGTCCCACAGATGATGTTTTTGGGAAGGAAAGTGGATGTTCACACTAAGTGTTCCAGGAAGAAAAACATCACTGACCTCTCATGCTGGTCCAGTATATTCAGTCCTCAGATTGAGGCTAATATATCTGGAGCATGGTGCTATGTGTGGGGCTCAGTGTGGGTTTCTGCTGACCATTTAGGTACATAGCATGGTCTTATCTAGGTCAGCCGTGGTGAGGCAAAGTCTTTGTGTTGAGTAGATGTGTGGTCTTCATCCCTACCACCATAAGAATTTTGTTCAGGAGCCTATTGAGTCCATTCTGGAATAGCTGGAGAAGAGACTGATTGATACACCACAGAACAGGTCATCTGTTTGTTATTGAGAGCCTTTCTCAATAAGTAGTGTGGGTGAGCATTCCAATGGCAAATAAACATAATTGCACACTGGTCGACTTCTGAGAGGCTCATTATTTACCCCTTTCTCAAATGTTGTCATAAATGATCTAATCTTTTCTTTCCTAGTTCCAAGTGATTGGCTGAATCATAAGCCAATAGTTAAAACAAATGAATATTATTACTTAGTTTTAGTGGTGATCTAGATAAACAGTTTCAATTCTTTCCAGTGAGGATTTTCCTCTTCACTGTCCTTAAAGAACAACTCTTAAAAAAATTGTGGTGCCCTGGCAGCCTACTTTAAGTGAAAGTCAGTAAAAGATGCAGATCCCTCTGTAATCAAGTCAGAAACCATTTTCTGTTTAGTCAGATCATCTAAAGGTAAGTTTCATCTTCTCCATGAAACTATACATATTTTTATGGTTCAGAATGTGATCTATGGTGAATATTCTGTGTACACTTAAAAAGACTGTGAATGTTGCTGTTAGTGGGTGGAAAGTTCTATAAAATTTAATTAGGTCAAATTGGTTGATAGTGCTGTCCAAGTATTATAAACCTTTATTTTCTATTTGTTCTATTGATTATTGGAAGAGGGATGTCCAACCATAATTGTACATTTGTGTCTTTATTTTTGTAGTCCTATAAAAGTTTGTTTTTTTGTATTTTGAAGCTCTGTTTTTGGATCATAAATATTTGGGTTTTTTATGTTTTCTTCGTTAATTTGTCCTTTTGTCATGAAATGACAAAGGTTGGAAATTTGCTTTGTTCTGAAATACACTTTTATATTTATATAATCATATTACATTTCTTTTCATTAGTATTATCATAATATATATTTTTCAACTTTCTACCACTAATGTACTTATGATTTATTATTAAAAGTGAGCTTTTTAAAGGCAGTATAAAGTAGGGTCTTGCCTTTTTTAAACAATCGCAGTTGACAATTTCTGCCTTTTAATAGGGGTGTGTAGGTCATTCATATTTACATGATTTCTAATATGGTTTGATTTATGTGTATCACCTTGCTATGCTTTTTAAAATGTATTTATTTATTTATTTTGAGATGGAGTCTTGCTCTGTCACCCAGGCTGGAGTGCAGTGGCGCGATCTTGGCTCACTGCAACCTCCGCTTCCTGGGTTGAAGCAATTCTCCTACCTCAGCCTCCTGAGTAGCTGGGACTACAGGTGCATGCCACTATGCCCAACTAATTTTTGTATTTTTAGTAGAGGTGGGGTTTCACCATGTTGGCCAAGTTGGTCTCAAATGCCTGACCTCAAGTGATCCACCCACCTTGGCCTTCCTAAGTGCTGGGATTACAGGCATGAGGCACCATGCCCAGCCCCACCTTGCTATTTGTTTTTATTTGTACTATATGTTCTTTGTTCCATTTTTTTTTGTGTATACCTTCTTTTGGATTGAATTTTTTAATGTTTATTTTTATCTTGTGTGTTTTCTTGTTAGTTACATTTTTGCTGTTTTCTTTTAGTGGTTGTTCTAGAATTTATGGCATATCTTTTTTCTTATTATTTAAAATCTATTAAATTGTGCTGTGATTTGGATATTTGACCCCTTCAAACATCATGTTGAAGTTTCCATCTCCAATGTTAGAGATGGGGCCTAATGACAGGTGTTTGGGTCGTGGTGGCAGACCCCTCGTGAATGGCTTGATCTTGCTACCTTGTCTTCAGGGCAATGACTGAGTTCTTGTTCTTTTAGTTCCCAGGAGAGCTGGTTGTTAAAAAGAACCTGGTACCTCCTTTCCCTCTCTCTCTTACTTCCTGTTTCACCACGTGATCTCAGCACACACTGCTCCCCTTCGTTTTGTGCTATGAGTGAAGCTGCCTGGAGCCCTCACCAGAAGCAGATGTTGGTGCCATGTCTCTTGTGCAGCCTGCAGAACTATCATCCGAACAAACTTCTTTCTGTTATAAGTCACCCTGCCTTAGTTATTACTTTACAGCAACATGAATAGACTAAAACAAATAATTAAACATTTAAAATAAAAATAATAACAATGAATTGCAAGCTTTTAAACAGAAACAAAATGTGAGAAAATAACACAACTAAGAGAAAAGAAATGGAAGTACTAGAAGTGAAGTAGTGTAATATTACTGAGTGGAGTTGCTGGCCACTTTAATCAGCAACTTAACTGAATCAAGACTTAATTTCAGCTCTAGAAAGGTTCAGTTTACATCTGGTTTACCCCTATCCTTCCTAAGTTTCGATTAGAAGACTGGTGTGTTCTGTGTGGCCCCTTATCCTGGTGAGAACCAAATTTTAATCTTTGCTTACAAGATATGGAAGAATCTTGTTTTGAATTTAATAAGTTTGTTAATAAAGCTTTTAGAACCCTTTGGTTTTTGTTTTGTTTTGTTTTTTGAGATTGCGTCTTGCTCTGTCCCCAGGCTGGAGTGTAGTGGCACAATCTCAGCTCACTGTAACCGAACTCTGGGTTCAAGCAATTCTCCTGCCTCAGCCTCCTGAGTAGCTGGACCAGAATGTGCCACCATGCTCTGCTAGTTTTTGTATTTTTAATAGAGATGGAGTTTCATCATGTTGGCCAGGCTGGTCTCAAACTCCTGACCTCAAGTGATTCAACTGCCTTGGCCTCCCAAAATGCTGGGATTACAGGCTTGAGCCACCGCACCTGGCCAGAGCCCTTCTTAATGCAGCTTCCCATATTCAGCAAATGTCTTCAGAAGAAAAACAATAGCCATGGGCTTGAGGCCCAGTTATGAACCTATGTTAAGGCCCTGACATAAGGCCCCCAAAATTCATATGTTGGAGTACTAGGCCACAGTACCTTTGAATGTGACCCTATTTGGAAATAAGGATATTGCAGATGTAATTACTTAAAATGAGGCCATACTAGAACCATGTGGGCTTATATCCAGTATGACTTGTGTCCAGTATGACTTATGTCCATGTAAAAAGCAGAAATTTGGAGACAGACATGCACACATGGAGAATACCATGTGAATATGAAGGCAGGAATCTGGGCAAAGCCTTCTACAAAGCAAGAAATGCCACAGATAACAAGCAAATCACCAAAAGCTAGAGGAGAGGCATGAAACTGTTTCTCCCTAAGAGCCATCAGAAGAAGCCAATCATGCCAACACTTTGATCTTGGACTTTAGTCTCCAGAACCTTTAGGCAAAAAAAAAAAAAAAAAAAAATCTGCTTTAAAGCCATGCAATTTGTAGTACTTTGTTGCAGTAGCTCTAGCAAATAATGAAGGCCCTAATACGATTTGGCTATGTCCCCATCCAAAGTTCACTGTGAAATGTAGATCCCAGAATCCCCATGTGTCATGGGAGCAACCTGGTGGGAGGTAATTGAATCATGGGGGCAGTTACCTCCATGCTGTTCTCTTACTGAGTTCTCACGAGATCTGATGGTTTTATAAGGCACTTTCCTCCTCTTTTGCTCTGCACTTCTCCTTGCTGCCACTAGGTGAAGAAGGACATGTTTGCTGCTTCTGCCATGATTGTAAGTTTCCTGAGGTCTCCCACCTACGCTGAACTATGAGTCAGTTTAACTTCTTTCCTCTATAAATTACCCACTCTTGCGTATGTCTTTATTAGCAGCATGATGAACTCATACAGGCCCTCAATCTCTAAAATCTCAATTTGTTTCTTCGGTCCCCTCAGGGATTACCCATCAGGCTTTTTCTTTTGATTCTTATTCCTCTGCATGTGCCCAGAATCACCAAATGGCCCAAGGACAGAGGCTACAGGAGCCCAGCTCACATCTCTGAGTCTTCTCCCACTGGAACCTTAACCCCTTTATTTCTTGTGACTTCAGAAGATCTTAGCTTCTTCAAGACAGTTGATTGTCATATTTTCTTTGTTTTTTCTAGTTGTTCTAAATCAGAGTGCTTCCCTACTTACAGTTACTCCATCAGACCCACAGAAGTAGTTCTCCCCCATTCATTTTATAAAACACAATTGCCCCACATCTTTCTTGGTTCTTCTGATTGTGAATCACTGGTTTAAATTATAACAACAAATATCTGGCATGTCAAATCATTTTAGCATACACTACAATAATCTTAAGTTTCAAACAACTGAACACACACTTAGAATCACTTCCAGCCACCTTGAGCCAGTTTTCTGAATGTATATCACGGTAAAAATATTCAGGCTGGAAATTTTTCATTTCATGTAGGTATGAGATGGCCACCACCTCATTCCAGCCCCAGCGTCCAGACAGCAGGCTTCCCGAGAGGGTCTGCCTCCCAGGCTGCCCCAGACTGGGGTGTACAGGAGGCAGTCATTTGGCTAGGACACTCCAGGGAGAGGGTAAGGGGACCCTGACCTGCCCTAGCCACCGAAGCCAGGACCCTCCCCTAGTTCCCTTTGGTATCTCAGAAAACAGAGGCTGTCCCTGTCCTTGTCAGCCCTGGACCAAGTCTGGGGCCCATCTTTGCCAGCGACCCTGGAGGGTGGGGCCACGCCACAAGGCCATTTGGCAGCCCAGCTCACAGGGGCCTCCCACCAGCCAGGCAGGTGGGGCGCTTACCCAGAATAGGGAGACCAGCTGCAAGGGGGCCCAGGCTCATCTCTTGTAGTGACTAGGGGCATCCACGAAGGCAAACTTGAGGCGGTAGGCCTCGGCCAGCAATAGGCTGATGTCCTCATCGTCCCAGTGGGCTGTGGGCAGGTTCTGGAGGAAGAGCAGCAGCTCTTGGAAATCTCTTTCTTCTAGTATTTCCTTCCTACATCTCATGAGAAATGCGGCACACACGTACAAGTAAAAAAATATATATATTCAGGCAATTTGTACTATGTACTGTGTTCCTATCTGAGATAGGAACTGTTGATGGGAAATTTTAAACACTTTTTTTCTGTAATTGTTAGAACATGGGAAAACAAATTATTGAATAACCCAATTGACAACTTCTGATCACAGCACAATTAAACTGGAAAATTATGACCAAAAACAGCAAAAAAAAAAAAACCCCTAAACCCTTTGGATTCTAACATATTCCTTTACATATTTCATGGAACAACAAAAAAAAATCATAATGAAAATTTTAAAAAATGAACACTAAATTATTATAAAAATAACACATATCTA
>PVKV010028183.1:0-25328 GCA_004027835.1 Alouatta palliata | reverse complement strand
GGGGAGGGATAGCATGGGGAGAAATACCAGATATAGGTGATGGGGAGGAAGGCAGCAAATCACACTGCCATGTGTGTACCTATGTAACAATCTTGCATGTTCTTCACATGTACCCCCAAACCTAAAATGCAATAAAACGTATATATATTAAAAAAAAGAAATAAATGATAGAACTAGATAACATTATTTTTCAACCCTCAATCAATCATTAATGAATGGATCATTATATTTCAATGAAATTCAGAGAATAGGAGGAGTTCAGGTCTCCTCAGCTCTCATTCAGTAACAAAGTAATATCAAAGGAGGGAAGTGACAGTCCAAAGTCACTTGATTAGAGAGAACAGTCAACAAATCCCAGAGCTCTGGGTCCTGTATACAAACTTTGTGTGCAGCCCAATTTCATGGTATTGACAGCTGTTGTCTCTAGTCTCCTCTCTCCATATCCAAGGATATGTGCTCATACACTGTAAGAGAGTGTCTCCAAAGATGCCCCGTCAGCCCCCAGTGAATAGTGCCTCTCAGTACTTAATGTCTTTATATAATCTCACACACACACACACACACACACACACACACACACACACACACTCACACTCACACACACTGGATCCAGGCTGACTCTGTAACCAATAAAATGTGGTGGAAGAGACACTGCATGACTTCTAAGTCTAGACATCAGAAGCCTTGCCACTTCAACCCTGTTCTCTGGGAACACTCATTCTGTGGGAAGCCTGGACCACGTCCGAAATCCGACTATGCTGAGACTGCCAGGCTGTGAGGAAACCCAAGCTAGGCCATGTGGAGCGGCTGCACGGAAAGATGCCTAACGAACCCGTGGCTGTTTCAGTTCTACAACCCAGGAGTTAAGTATGTAAGCGAGAACATTTTAGGTGTTTCTGCCTCAACTGATGCCATGTGGAGAAGAAACAGGGAAGCCAGCTAATAGAACCAAGGGTCAAGTTTTCCCAGCCATCTCCATCCATTTGAGATATTCCAGCTAAGACCTCATACAACAATGAGCAGGGAGGAGCCGTCTCTGCCACAGTGTGCCCAAATTCCTGACCCACAGAATTGTGAGCATAATAAAAAGATTGTTGCCTTACACCATTAAGTTTTGACATGGCCTGTTACAACAATAACCAGAATATACACAGAGTTTATATTCATATGCATAAATTAGCTGCCTTCTGCTGTCACAGGGCATAAGAACTTCTTGAAAAAAGAAATCCCTTGATTCCTCTTTGGACAAGCTTCCAAATGTCAGAGACCAGGTCTCTTTTTAGCCCATCCTTGTTTTCTCCAGCCCCCAGGCAGCCATCTGTTTCCATTTTATCGCTAAAATCACCCTGGGTTGAATGACCTTTGGGTATCCTAGTCTCTTACCATTTATATTTTTTCATTTATCTCTTCTCTACTTGCCTTGGATAATCTCAAGTTCCTTAGGGGTGGGGATACTATCACATGTTTACTATGGAATATTTTACTATACTAAAATAGATAACATGTATGTAAACTATATGCATTATAATGAAACAAACACCATAAATCTACTTGGTGCCAACTTGAAAAATAAAATATGAGCAACAGGGAGTTTTCCCTTGAAGTTCTTTAGTGTCCCTGATGGCAGACATCATCTTTCCACAGAAGGATCCACTTTCTTAAACTTTATTTTTAGCATTTCATGTCTTTTCTTTATAGTTCTGCCCCAGATGTGTATATATTTCAAAAAACATTGGACTTGGTTTTGCTTCCTTTTGAATTTTATAGAAATGATATTATGGTGTATTAATTCTTCAGCAATTTGCTTTTCCAGTCAACATTATACTTCTGATTGTACTCTTCATTAAAATGTGTAGCATTATTTTCTCTGCTGTATAGTATTCCAGCATGTGAGTACATTATTCTGTAATGGTTGTTGGTATTGTTTGCAGACTTTTTGCTATTAAACAATGCTGCTATGGACATGGCTGAGTATGTCTCCTGGTGCATGTACTTTGGCAAGAGAATCCATTTTTCACTATCATTTCTTTAGTGTCTCACACACTGCCTGACATTACAGGCATTCAATGAAATCTTGAACAAGTGAATGAGTAATTATGTTGTTCAAGTTTTCCTTATTCTTACCTGTTTTCTTTTCTGATCCATTTACTGCTGAGAGAACTATGTTAAAATATACTACTATGCTGGGGATTTTACACTTTTGTTAATTTTTGTTTTACATATTTCAGAGCTGTATTATTAAGAATAAATGGACTAGAAATATGCCCTCCTAGTGAACTAAAACTTTTATTATCACATAAGAATTCTCAATCTCTAGAAATGCTTTTTTGATCATAGTGTATTTTGTGTGACATTAATATTATTAAATCAGTTTTCTCTTGCTACCATTTGCCTGTTTTGCTTTTTCTATTATTTATTCTCAAACTTCTGCTGTCCTCTTCTTTTTCTTTATATTTAGTATACATTGGGTTTTTTTTTTTTCTGGTCTGGTAATCTATGTCTTTTAAATAGTTAAATAGCCTATTAACATTTAGTGTGATTACAAATGTATTTGGATTTATTTCTACCATCTTATTTTTTCCTGGCTATTAATCCTGTTTCTCCTTTATGCATGATAATGTACATGTGTATATGTGTGTGTCTTCTCTTTTGGGGCCTCATTTCCAATTCATCAAAACTTTAGCTTGTTTACTTTCAAACTCTGCAAAAGGCATTCAGGCGCCAACCCCACCCAAGGGCCAACCCACAGATTCACAGAGGATATATTTTCCTCTTTACCTAGAATCAAGGTTAGGCTGAGACAGACAAGTTTTCTTGCATTTTGCCTCTGCAGGAGGGGTTTTCTTGGTTTACTTTTCACTAAGAGTGTAGCCCTTTGTGGATCATATTTTCACATGGAGTAGAGAAAAGACACCTCTCCGCCTCTCCCCAGGCTTGGTGCTGCTCTCCTCCACATCTGTGTCTGTGGCTACAAGTGCCTCTGGACAGCCAGGAACATCAGCACCCATTCATTCCCACTCTCACTTCATCCCTGGTCTCTGACAACTTGCTTCATTTCTTTAGAAGGCCATCTATGCATTTAAAATTGTGTCTCTTACATCTTATGCATCATTTTAGCTGTGTGGTAATAGAAGGGTTTCAGATTTTCTAATCTCCCATCTTTCCAGGAACAGAAATCTTTCTCTAATTTAAAAAAGATGATAAATTGTCATGTACAATATACGGCAGGCAAACTACAAAGATGATTCTCCTTTTTTTAAAGGGAATAAGAGGTCAGATATTATTCAAACTAATGTATCTTTGGGATAATATTGCTCCAGGGTTTCCCAGTAAACACTTAGAAGAAAATGGCACCATCAGGAAATGATTCCACAAAGGCACATTCCTAGGAGAATTTTCTTGTTGGAACAGTGACAAAGACTTGCAACCAAATATTAGGGAGAGATCTCTCTATACTTATATCTCTACACTTCATTGGTGATTAATGAAAGCACTCCCCTGAAGATCAATGTATTGTTAATAATGGTTACACGAGTTGAAAGTTTCATGAAGATCATTGTTTGCAAAGTACTTTTATTATACTTATTTTGTACCCCTTTTGACAGATATTCCAAAAGACCCTGGATTAGGAGCTATGGGCAGGAGTGCTAGGGCACCTTCCATGGAGTCAGAAGACCCAGTACCAACAATGACAGAGCTTTTTTGAAGAAGGCTTTTAATAAGCCACCTAAAATCCAAAAACCTTTGCTTTCTCCCTTTCCTGGCTTAGCTGCATGATGCTGAAATCTATGAGGACACCGGGGTTCTTTCCAGTCACTGCCTTTCGCTAAACTCAGAGTTCCTATGGTCCTCACCTTCCAGTAAGCACATTTTACCATAGATTCAACCCAAGTCCATAAAGTTTATAAACAGCACCCTCTCTTCCCCATTAATAGCCCATCTCCCAGGCTCTTAGAGCAGAAGTGGATTCTGAGAAGACAGTCAAACAGTAAACAGTGTGAAGCTCTCCCATTCCCCTCATGCCTCCACCCAATGTAGGGCTTCTCAAAAAACAGGCTCTCCACAGTCTCAGGACATCACTAGTGCAGGAACAGACGCTTTGCTGGATGAAACTCTAGCTCTAAGCAGGTTGATCCTAGGAACTAAGAAGACTAATCCTGGCCATCAATGGCCCCCAGGGTTGTCCTTTTTGAGCAGGACAAATATACAAAAACAGAGTTTGGGTCCCTTTGTTATTTCCACTGCCATGCTCCATAGTCCATATTGTGTGAGATCTTTATTCTTTCAATGCTCTGATTCTTGACTTGAAAAATGAGAGACATTTATTTGTCTTTCCTTATGCAAAATCTGTAGTTCTTGATCTTCCCACATGGCACCTCAGAACATTTTTGGCCTTTTCTCTGACAACCTGACATTGTAACCACAGAACCACTCCAATCTGGTTCAACTTTGTCAGTACAAAATGATTAGCTGTTTTTCAGTGCAATAGACTCCCAAGTTGCACGTCACGCAACCTAAGCTTACCCAGATAAATCCAGCATGCCCAATTTGTGACCCCAGAGCCAGCCAGAATAACAAAGTCAACCACAGGTGGAACCTAATGCTTGGACTGAGGAACAGGGACCAAACTAAGAATCAAGGGTGCTCTGTTTTGTTGCTGTACAGACCTAAAAGCCAAGGAACCAGCATCACCTCTTTGCATAAACCAATGTAGATCATACCTCATTGCATTTTTCTTTCTCTCCCATTGTTACTCTCTGCTTTTAAAATGTGCCCCTAGACCACAGCTCGGGGAGACGGAGTTGAACATTGCCTTCTCTCTCCTTGCCAGTTGACTTGCAATAAAGCTTTTACTTTTCTCAAAAGCTCATGCCATAGTATTGGCTTCTATGCACATGGACAGCAAGCCCACTGCTCGGTAACAACATGACCCAGAACATTCCAAGGATGATTATAAATAATCACCTAACATTTCAGTATTGATGTTCAATATTTACTTACCCACTCTTAAAACATGTCACAGTTCCAGTTTCAATCAGAACACACACAAAAAGTGAGGCACACAGAACATGTGAGCAAACCAACACAAGATCATTTCCATAGATAAGAACGCTTAGGCTCAAGGCGGTGCCTACTCCAGGTCACACATCCCCAGAGCCACAGGGCCAGGACGCAAACTGAGGCCATCTGTACCCAAATCTACTGACTTTGTAGTCCATACTAGCTCAGATGGGGTAGCTCAGTTCCTCAGAATAACTCCACTTTATGGGGAAAACTGATAACATAAAAAGGCCAAGCCTTTACCATGATGCCATAGCTGGCATGAGCTTCGAGTTTATCAAAACAGTGGAGAGAATGAGAGAAAGAGAAAGTGGAAAGAGAGTCTCCTTGTGAAGTGATCATTGTTTCCAATTCATATTCCTTACAGAGTTGTTCACCTTTTGGACCTCCTATTAATCTGAATTAGAGCTCTGTGCCACTCTGCCCTGGTCTCACACACACACACACACACACACACACACACACACACTTGAATAGTCCAAGGACAATGTGTCCTAAGAAGGCCAGAGAAGTCAGTCTAAATAGGGATACTCCATCCCAATGGATGCAGCGCTCTGTCCTGAAGTGCACGGGGGGAAACATAAGCTACCAGCTGGGGAGTCTATCCAGACAAACCCACAACCCAGATAAGAAGAGGCCAGATAAACAAGCCTGCCCAGTTCTCACCCTCCTCTCTGAGCAAAGTGGCCTGGGGCAGAGGACAAAGCATGCACCTGTCCCCAGCACTGGTCTGGTTTCTTCTTTTAATCATTTAGACAATGGCTTATCAAGAATCTGGCTCCTTTAAATAGACTGAGCTGTGGACCAGGGGCCAGGAGTTCAACTCTCAGCCCCATGCTACCACTGTGGTGTGACTCACCTGGCCACCGTGGCTCTTCCTCTTGCCTCCCTTCCGCACTGCCTGGCTCATAGAAGATAGAAAGTCTGCGTATCTCCTGCACAGCAAAAGAAACTATCAATAGAGTGAACTGGCAACCAACAGAATGTGAAAAAAATTCCCGGAATCTACCCATCTGACAAAAAGCTAATATCCAGAATCTATGGAGAACTTAAACAAATTTACAAGAAAAAAACAAACAACCCCATCAAAAAGTGGGCAAAGGATATGAACAGAGAGTTTTCAAAAGAAGACATTTATGAGGCCAACAAACATGAAAAAAAAGCTCATCATCGCTGGTCATTAGAGAAATGCAAATTAAAACCACACTGAGATACCACCTCACGCCAGTTAGAATGGCGATCATTAAAAAATCAGGAGACAACAGATGCTGGAGAGGATGTGGAGAAACAGGAACACCCTTACACTGTTGGTGGGAGTGTAAATTAATTCGACCATTGTGGAAGACACTGTGGCGATTCCCTGCAAACCATCATTCTCAGCCAACTGACACAAGAACAGAAAACCAAACACCACATGTTCTCACTCATAAGTGGGTGTTGAACAGTGAGAACACAGGGACACAGGGAGGGGAGCATCCCGCCCTGGGGCCTGTCAGGGAGTAGGGGGCTAGGGGAGGAATAGCAGGGTTTGGGGGGATTGGGGAGGGATAGCATTAGGAGAAATACCTAATGTAGATGGGGTGGTGATGGATGCAGCAAACCACCACCATGGCACATGTATACCTATGTAACAAACCTGCACGATCTGCACATGTACCCCAGAACTTAAAGTATGATAAATAAGTTTTAAAAAAAAAAAGAAAATCTTCCTGTCAGCCTGCCTCAGAGGGCTACAATCAGGCACACGATAAAAATAACAGCAACACCCCCATTTTTCTGCAGAACCACCATGGCAGCTGGGACCCTGTACACATATCCTGAAAACGTGAGGGTCTTCCAAGTGTTCAGCACAGCAGGACTCAGGCCCACATGCTCTCCACACCACCCCACTTCCACTTTGGCCAAACAAACAACACCCCTGACTTTCTCTGCAAATTGCTTGCCGGCGAGTTTCCAGCATTTGAGGGTGATGGTGGATTCTGTGTGTTTGAGAGCAGTGCCACTCCCTACTAAGAGGAGCTGTGTGGAAGTTGTCCAGAGGTAGCAGCCCAAGCGCTGCAGGGGGTGAGCTCTGCTGACAGCAATCCAGTGCCAGTACCCGGGAGCTTCCCACTGTACGCTCCATGCACCGTAATAGAAGGGCCACTGAGCATGCAAAGAAGGAGGAGGAGAGGTGAATTCTGGGGCTGCTGGATGCTCACTTGAAGATGAGGAGTTTTCTGGTGGGTGAACAAGTGCCACTGGCTGGTCACAGTTGTCTGCGTGCTGCTGTGGCCCCTTAAGCAGGTCCTGGAGCCTTCCTTCCACCAGGCCAACCGCTGCTTCCTCACCTGCATTAACCAGCCCCAATTCCAGGGTGTTTTGGGGGAAGTAAATCTGTGAGAACATCGCCCAGTTTGATGCTAAAAAGTCTGCAGAGAGCCAGCTAAACAGGACACCCCTGTTTAGGAAAAGGAAGGGTTCATGGCAGGGGGCAGAAGCCCCAGGCTGAGCAGAAAGGGGAGAAAAGAAAAGCTGCCCCTGCTCCTGAGGAGAAGACAGAGGAATGTGAGCAGGTGCTGGCTGCTGAGCCCAAGGCCAAGGACCCCTTGGCTCATCATCCAAGAGTACCTCTGTGTCGGATGGACGTCAGTACAGGTACCCAAAGGAGGACATATTCCCTGTGGCACTGCCATATTTTTGGGAGCAGTTTGATAAGGACAGCTGGTTCCTGTGGTTCTCAGAGTATCACTTCTTTGAAGAACTCACCCAGATCTTCAGGAGTTGCAATCTCATCACTGAAATGTTCCAGCCAAGCTGAGGAAGAATGTTTTTGTGTCTTCTTTGGAACCCACAATAGCAGCTCTGAGTCTGGGTCTTCCAGGGCCAGGAGCTTACATTTTCATGTCCAGATTGGCAGGTTGGACTACAAGTCCTACACATGGTAGAAACTGGATCCTGGCAGCAAGGAAACCCAGATGCTGGTTCAAGAGTACTTCTCCTGGGAGGCGGCCTTCTGCCATGTGGGCAAAGCCTTCAGTCGGGGCAGGATCATCAAGTGAAGACACTTGCCACTGCGTAGCTCCCTGCACCTGCCCTTCAGAGAGATGGGGGTCATTAAAGGAAACTGAACGCTGAAAAGAAAACAACAGCAAACATTAACTAGCATTTATAAATACCTACTATGTGCTATATTCTTGACATACATGATTTTTATCTGCCAGCAACTCTGTGAGGCAGTGATTATTCTCATTGTCCAGATAAGAAAACTAAGGCTCAGGGAGTTAGACAACTTGCCTCAGGTAAGCAGCTGGTAAGAAGTAAGACTTCAGTTTGAAGCCAGGTAGCATCAGCTCTGAAACTGTGCTGGTTCGCTATTCCATGGTGCACTCACGGATGCTCTTACCTTCATCACAAGAGTTTCTCTCCCCAGGAGAGAGCAGCGGCCCTGTTAGAAGAATGATCACCACTTTTTCCTTTCTTTCTTTCATGTTAACCCATCCACTGCACCACCTCTCCCCAGTGAACTTTTAATGTTGGAATCTGGGCATTCAGACCCAGTGTATTAGTCTGATTTCACACAGCTATAAAGAAATACCCATGACTGGGTAATTTATAAAGGAAGGAGGTTTAATTGACTCACAGTTCCACATGTCTGGGGAGGCCTCAGCAAACTTACAATCATGGCAGAAGGTGAAGGGGAAGCAGGCACCTTCTTCACAAGGCAGCAGAAGAGAAAAGAAAGAAGGAGGAACTTCCAGACACTTAGGAAAGAATCGGCGCCCCAGAGAACTCACTCACTGTCACGAGAACAGCAGCGGGAGACCACCCCCATCATCCAATCGCCTCACTCCCTTGACATGTGGGAATTACAATTCTAGTTGAGATTTGCGTGGGGACACAGAGCCAACCATATCATCCAAATCTGGGGAGGGCTGCCCATCAGTCCCTCATTCATTTTGCTGTGAGTTTCGGAGACCATGTGACGACTTATTTTTTAGGTGATGCCCCCGTTCTTTTGAGAAGCAGTGATTGAAAGGGATTTCTAAGAGGATTTTGAGATTTGTTTGTTATTATGTGTTTTGTTATTTCTGCAGCATGCAGAATTTATGAGCATTTAGGAAATCAGCCCCCACTACTATAGGTTCCCTATGAGGCAAATGTGTCCCTGCCAAATTAAAGGATATTTAGAACAAACACTCCTTGAAATAGTTGCGAAATAATGTGATAGGAAGAGAAGCATCCTGAACTCAACTGCGAGGAAACACTAGAGTCTAGAGTGCCTAACACAGCAGGCACCGTTATCCTCTTCCGCAGCTTCTCCTTGTCCAAGGCTGGCTACCGAGATCTTTCTCACATGCTCTCCAGGATGCTCAAGAATGAGTCAAGAGCTGTATGTAAATGTGTCATTTACATAAAACAGTATTTCCAAGACACACAGAGCATCCACTTGAGTCCCAAAGACTTGACTGTAAATTCTGGTAGGATAAATGAGATAAAATGGCCCCAAATATTATGTCAGCACCATCACCCTCACTGAGTTTGGCCTGAACCAAACCAGTCCCACAGCCCAGGCTAGTTTCTGAGAATAAAAAGTACTCAGGGAAAGTTTAAATCATGTGCGGGCTCTAACCACAAAGACCGTCTACAAATTTATGTCAGAGTGAAGAGACTTCATTTCACCCTATTCCTTCTAAAGCCTCTCTACTCCCATTCAACTCGCCTTTGCAGAAGCGAAACCTAGGAGTTACAGCACACTTATCTGAAGCTGAGACCCCTCTTTTTAGAAATATAGAAATCTCTATAGGGCAAGTCAGAACAAGAAGGGAGAGAATCATAAGAAGAGAGTTATACTTGACAAGAAATAAAGTCAGCATTTTGTTTATATAAAGAATAGCCATCCTCTTATATAAAAACTAAAGGATATTAATTCTCACAGTGGTGCGATGTATAAAATTTAAGTCAGTTCAGAAAAAAACAAGCAACAGTCCAAGTTGAAAGTCTTTTCCACCAACATTCTGTATTAATCAGGGTTCCCCAGAAAAACAGAAACAACAGGGTATTTGTGAACATGTGTGTGTGTGTAAGCATGTGTGTACAGAGAGAGCTTTCTAAGGAATTGGCTCACATGAAAAAAGTCACTTTTATATATCTGTATTGCTAGAAGAAATGTGAAATGCTATGGCTCCTATGAAGGAGAATTTGGCAAGATTCAGTAAAATGACACATTCATTTACTCTTTGACGTCGTAATCAGACTTCCAGGAACTGATCCCAGTCACGTACTGACAAAACTACAAACTGGTATATGCACAAGGCCACTAACTGAAACACTAATTCTAACAGTTAAGACAGACAACAACCAAAATGTCACAGCTGGGGACTGGCTGAACAAATTATGGCACATCCATTTGATAGAGTGCTATATAACTATACTAAGGCTTGAGGATCACCTCTAACTTCTATTATAGTGTAATCTCTAAGACACATTGTTAAAGTGATTTTAAAAACAACATGCAGGAAGAAGTGTATCCTATTCTATGTCTGTAAGAAAAGGGGAATATATATTTTATAAATATATACAGGAACAATTCTTTTTAATGGTAGAACGAATCACAAACATTTTAAATAGTGTTCTATAGGGGAAAGTGTAGAGTGGGTGAGTCAGGGATAGAAGCTAGACTTAGGTAAATATATTTTGGTTTTTAGATGTGACTTTGATGTTATGTAATTATTTTACATAATTTTGAGACAGCATTAAATTTTAAAATATGAATCCAAAACATTAAAAAGATAAATGAATTGCGTCCATGTTCTGGTGGTATCACAACGGAGAAAGAAGCCATAGAGGTGTACCTGCATACCCCTGATGGAATATACTCCAAGTACAAAACGAACCGCAAAAACAACGCAAAAGTAACTGGTGTGGTAATAGTGCTGTTGGTGGCAGCGTATGATTTTGCTATTCTGAGACTGCTATGCCGGTAATGCGAGATAACACTACTGAGTAATTACATGATATTCCTATTCTGTCATCCAGACTATTTTTGAGAACAAAAACTCTGGTTGTGAGAATAAGGAAATAAAGATTAAGATGGAAGAGGTTAAGTAAAAACCAGGCAATCCTGAAACTGAAGATGGAGCATTGTTCACATTTATAATGGATGGTATCTTATTAAGAGAGAGAGAGAGATAGGTGCTCCTTCTATTTCCTAGTTCTGTCCCCCCAAGAGGACTAGAAACAGTGACAATGACAATAGCCATAAGCACCCTTGACACTCACATTGGGGTCTCTTTAGACCACTTCTTACTAAAAAGAACCAAAGCTGCTTGGAGAAACAGCAATTCCAAGTCTAATAAATGAACTATATAAGAAGAACGTGGAACATCTAATTGTATCAGAAAGCAGGAAAATTAGCAAAGACTACAGGGGTTATCCCAACTTGGAAAGGCTCCTGCCCAAAGATGGGACAATTTGAGCATCAATAATATTATTAATTATATTATGCTAATTAGATACAGAAGGAAAATCTAATGGTAGGCTGTTTTCAAGATATTCATCTCGCATGCAATGACATCCATAGACTCAAAGTAAAAGGAGGGAGAAAAAGTTACCACGCAAACAGAAAACATAATAAGGCAGGAATTGCTATTCTGATTTCAGACAAAACAGACTTTAAACCTACAAAGATCAAAAAGACAAAGTGTTCTTTTACATCAACAGTATCCAAGCTGAGAGCCGAGTCAAACACAATCCCATTCAAAACTGCCACAAAAAGAACAAAATGCACAGGGACACAGCCAGCCTTTGCAGAGGCGAAAGACCTCTACGATGAGAATTACGAAACACTGCTCAAAGAAATCAGAGATCACACAAACAAATGGAAAAACATTCCATGCTCATGGATAGGAAGAATCAATATCATTAAAATGGACATACTGACCAAAGAAATTTACAGATTCAGTCTTATTCCTACCAAACTACCAATAACATTCTTTACAGATTTGAGAAAAAAAAAGAAACTATTTTAAAATTCATATGAAGCCAAAAAAGAGCCTGAATAGCCAAGGCAATGCTAAACAAGAAGAACAAGGTCAGAGGCATCACATTACCGAAATTCATACTATACCATAGGCCATAGTAACCAAAACAGCATGGGACTAGTACAAAATCAGGCACGGACACTAACGGAACAGAACAGAGAACCCCAAAATAAAGCCATACACATACAGTCATCTGATCTTCTACAAAGTCTACAAAAAGAAGCAATGAGGAAAGGACTTCTTACTCCATAGATGGTGCTGGGATCGCTGTCTAGCCATATGCACAAGAATAAAACTGGACCCCTACCTTTCACCACACAGAAAAATTAACTAAAGATGGATTAAAGGCTTAAATGTAAGACTACAAATTATAAGAATCCCAGAAGAAAACTGAGGAAACGCCATTCTTGACACTGGCCTTGGGAAATAATTGATGATTAAGTCCTCAAAAGCAATTGAAACAAAAACCAAAAATTGACAAGTGGGACCTAGATAAATAAAAGAGCTTCTGCACAGTGAAAGAAACTATCAACAGAGCAAACAGGCGACCTGCAGAATGGGAGAAAATATTTGCAAACTATGTATCTGACAAAGGTCTAATATACAGAATCCATAAGGAACGTAAACTAATTTACAAGTGAAAAACAAACAACCCATTAAAAAGTGAGCAAAGGATGTGAACAGACACTTTTCTTTTTTTTTCTTTCTTTTCTTTTCCTTTGAGACGCAGCTTCGCTCTTGTTGCCCAGGCTGGAGTTCAGTTTTCAAAAGAAGACATACACAAGGCCAATAGGCTTATGAAAAATGCTCAACATCAGTGGTCATCAGTGAAACGCAAATCAAAAGCACAATGAGCTGCCATCTCACACAAGTCAGAATAGCTATTATTAAGAAGTCAAAAAGATGCTGGAGAAGATGAGGAGAAAAGAGAATGCTTATACACTGCTGGTGGGAATGTAAATCATTTCAGCCATTGTGAAAAACATTTTGGTGATTTCTCAAAGAACTTAAAACAGAACTACCATTCAACCCAGCAATCCCATTATTGGATATATACCCAAAGGAATATAATTCATTCTATCGCAAAGACATATGCACACAAATGTTCATCACAGCACCATTCACAGTAATAAAGACATGAAATCAATCTAAATGCCCATCATCAGTAGACTGGATAAAGAAAATGTGGTACAAATACACCATGAAATACTATGCAGCCATAAAAAAGGATGAGATCATGTTTTGGGCAGGGAAATGAAGTTGGAGGTCCCTATGCTAAGAAAAATAACACAGGAACAGAAAACCAAGTACTTCATGTTCTCACTTACAAGTGGGAGCTAAACTTTGAGTACACAGGGATGCAAAGAGGGGAACGCTTGCCAGTGGGACCTACTTGAGGGTGGAGGGTGAAAGGAGGGGAAGACCAAAACTATCCTATCAGGTACTATGTTTATTACCTGGGTAACAGAATAATCTATATATCAAACCCCCGTGACACAAAATTTACCTATATAACAAATCTGAGCATGTATCCTCAACCCTAAATCAAACTTAAAAAATAATAATAAATAAACCTCATAATGATCATTATGATGAATTAAAATTTACCAAGTATGCTTAAATCCACAAATTCCTAATAGTGAGACATTGGGAAAATGTGCACTTTGGATATTCAACAATACTAAGGAATCTCCAGTTTATGTATAAAGATGAAGAAGAAAATACTAAGGAATCTAAGAGTAATAATGGTAATTGAGATATGTTTCTAAAAGAGTCCTTATGTTTCAGGGATATATACAGTCAATGCTCATTATTTATGACTCTGTATTTGCAAATTTACCTACTTGCTAAAATGTACTTGTCACCTCAAAATCAACATTCCCGGTGCTTTCATGACCGTTGTGGACAGGCACAAAACAGCTGAATGTCTGAGTTGCCCAGTGTGCATGTTCCCAGCCGAGACTGAACAAGGAAAATGCTCTGCCTTCTTTTTTCAGCTCACATAAATGTAAACACGTCTCCTTTTTGTGGTGCATTTAATGCCATATTTTCCCATCTTTGTGCTTTTTGTTGGTGATTCTGCTGTTTAAAACGGCCCCAACCAGAGCCTGTAATCCCAGCACTTTGGGAAGCCGAGGCATCTGGATAACCTGAGGTCAGGAATTTGAGACCAGCCTGGCCAACATGGCAAAACATCGTCTCTACTAAAAATACAAAACAATGAGCCAGGCCTGGAGGCAGGTGCCTGTAATCCCAGCTACTTAGAAGGCTGAGTCATGAGAATCATTTGAACCTGAGAGGCAGAGTTTGCAATGAGCCGAGATTGTGCCACTGCACTCCAGCCTGGGCAACAAAGTGAGACTCTATCTCAAAAAAAAGAAAACAAAAACTAGAAACAAAACAAAAACGCAAAACAGCCCCCAAGCATAGTGTTGAAATGCTGTCTCATGTTCCCAAGAGCAAGGAGGCTGTGATGTGCCTTACGTGCATTAGAGAAGCTTTGTTCAGGTATGAGTCATGGTTCTGTTGGCTGCGAGCTCATTGTTAATGAATCAACAATATGTACTAGATAAGGTGTCTCTAAACAAAAACACACGTAAAACAAGGTAAGGTATTGATTGATTAGTGAAAACGTGACCAGAGGCTCACAAGAATCTAATCCTGTATTTCCCCTAATTCAGTGTATGCGGTGACTTTATAAAGCACAACTACCTCAACAAGAATAGCGTTTGCTAAAATAGTTATAAAATATATGATGTGGAGGGGCGGGTGGGAAATACTACGTAAAGTGAATAAATTATTTTTGCTGGCCTGGATCTGGCCCTCAGGACCCCAGTTTTTGCCTCTGGTCTACTGTACAGCATAGAATCTGTTCAAATTTTTTTCATTCATTTCCCTATTGATAGACATTTAAAATCTTTCCAGGTTTTCACTATTATTATCAGTGCTGAGTGCACATCTGCACATGTGCAGAAGTTTCTCTTGAGAAGACATGGAGGAACATAATTGCTGAATCACAGGGTATGTACATTTTACATTTTAATAGACGCGGCCAAATTGCCTTCAAAGTGGCTGGACCAATTAAATACTCCCACCAGCAGCGTGTGCGAGTCTGGGTTTCCCACACTCTTTCCAACACTTAATTCCACAAATATTTTTGGAATCTGAATCCCCTGTGTGAGAGACACTAATGAGGTTCTGGGGTGGGGAGGAAGCAACCCGGGATATAAGCTACATGAGACATGGCATTGCAGACCCACAGACAACATACTCGGACTCTCCGGAAATTCACCAAAGACTCACAGAATCGTACTGTGCAAATAAAAAGCAAGCAACAGATTTTCAAGTCTTATCCAGCGGCCCACTTACCTTAAACAATAAGCCATAAAAATTAACTAAGTCACTTTAGAGTGCTAAATGTGCTTAGATATGACTGGTAGGTTTAGCTGAAGACTGTGAAAACGGCACAGCCTGCTTAACTTTCAAAATAAATCACATTTTTCCTTATTATACATGGATACGTATTTGCCTTTGTATTTCCAAAAGAAGGCTTAAAACATACATGCCATTTGACAAAGCAATTTTTTTTGTATATACCCCGGATAAATTATCTGAAAATTTTATAAAAACTTAAGTGCAACGATGTTCATTCACAGCATTGTGTACTCAAAAATATGAACTGCCCACCAATCCAAAAAGAGGGAATGAAATAGTTACATCTATTTAACTATTTAATCTAACATCATAGTACTTAGCACTTAGCCTAGTGGGAAGAGGGTTTATTTCATTCACAGAACCAGCAGCGCAGACTTCCCCCTCCCAATACCATGCTCTGAGGGAAGACATCTAGAATGGTGAAAATACATGACTGAGGGCTCAAACAGCCCAGACTCAGAGCCTTCTTCGGCACCTGACTTAACATCATCCGGCTTCGGCACGGCCACCTGTAAGATGAGCACTGTAGATTTCATGTCAGATGAGGTCACAATGACACAGTGCTGAGACAATCACTGGCATACCGTACAATTAGGAACTCTCTAGATATTAGTTTTTCTCTCACCCTCTGTTTTCCTTGTCAAAGATTGGTCTCTCCTATAGAGGTCACTCATATGAAAACGAGTAAGAGGCAGGACTTCAGCTGGGACACTTGTTTTCTATTCGTCTCATAAAAAGAGTGGTCTGGCTTATACACAGATTCTTTGAATATGTTCACCAATATGATGGTTGGTGAACCGATGGTTAACAAGTGATCAGATTCTCTACCGTTAGACAGACATCAGCACATACCCACGGACATGTGTCTGTCTGTCTACTTCCAAAACACAAGACCTTCGTCCCTGCTTCTGATTTCTCTCCATTGTATGCCACTAGAGTGTGTTGGAAAAGTGGAATGGGGGTGGACAGAGGCGGACCTGAAAGGGATCCACAGTCACACGACTCAGGACTGACCAATCAGAGTGCGATGGTTAATACCGTCAACTCGTTCGGATTGAATCATGCAAAGTATTGATCCTGGGTGTGTCTGTGAGGGTGTTGTCAAAAAAGATGAACATTTGAGTCAGTGGCTGGGAAAGGCAGACCCACCCTTCATATGGGTGGGCACCATCTAATCAGCTGCCAGCATGGCTAGAATATAAAGCAGGCAAAAAAAAAACGTGAAAAGACAAGACTGAGCTAGCCTCCCAGCCTACATCTTTCTCCCGCACTGGATACTTCTTGCCCTTGAACACTGGACTCCAAGTTCTTTGGTTTTGGGACTCAGCCTGGCCCTTCTGGCTCCTCAGCTTGCAGACAGCCTATTGTGGGACCTTGTGATCATGTGAGTTAATACTTAATAAACTCCCGTGTGTGTGTGTGTGTGTGTGTGTGTGTGTGTGTGTGTGTGTGTAAACTGATAGGATATATATCCTATTAGTTCTGTCCTTCTAGAGAACTCTGACTAACACACACAGTATTCCATCTACCTGGCTTGGTGATGGGCTCACAGATGTGTGGGTCAGTCCAGTAATTTGCAATTTTAAGATATCCTAGGACAAAAACAAGTTCTCTTCTTCTTGTCAAGAAATTTTAGTTTGAAGACTACAAGCCTGGAACTGCTGAGATCCACTGTGTTGACAGAGTCTGCCTGAGAAGGAAGCAGAACCAAGTTACGGGAAGACCTGAGTATCCTAATGATCTTGTTTGAGTCCTCTGGTCAGGTTCTACCTGAAGCCAAATCCATGCCTGGACTCCAGTTCCATGTGCCTTTGCTCTCTTGCATTCTCTCTCTCTCTCTCTCTCTCTCCTTTTCTCCCTCTTTCTCTCAGTGGAGCCTCTGCTCCACCACAAAGGAATATCCTGAAATAAGGATTTATAAGCAGAGTTTATTTGAGAAGCAATATCAGAAAACACCAGTTATGTAATCAGCAAGTGAGGGAAAGAGAAGACAGCCAGTAAAGGTGCATTATTGAGCAAGTAACTCCTAACGGGCAACTTGGGGCCGGTGCGGGCGCTCACGCCTGGAATCACTGGCCGGGCGCAGGGGCTCACGCCTGGAATCCCAGCACCTTGGAAGCCTGAGGCAGACAGATCACTTGAGACCAGGAGTTCGAGACCAGCCTGATCAACACGGGAAACCCCACCTCTTCTAAAAATACAAAGATTAGCCAGGTGTGGTGGCGCACACCTGCAGTCCCAGCTACTCGGGAGGCTGAGGCAGGGGAATTGCTTGAAGCCGGCAGGCAGAGGTTGCAGTGAGCTGAGATCGCAACAGAGTAAGACTCTGTCTCTAAATAAATACATAAATAAATATTAATTAATTAATTAATTAGTAAAGGGCAACTTGGGCTCAGTCCCACTGGGAACTCTGGGAGGCCTTGCAGAGGACACGTTTCAGAGCCACGCCGTCCAGCAGGCAAAGGAGCTGGAGTATTCCCCCGTCTCCTGTCTGTCCCATGTCAGGCTCTTCCCAGGGCCTGCTGGTGCCCTTCATTTTGGGCCCACTGTGAGAATGGACAAAGCAGATTCCTCAGGCAGTGTTGCAGGGGCTGGCGGTCAGCAGCCACACTGCTGTGCACAGCCTCAAGGAGAAACGGATGGGACACGCTTGCTTTGTAATGTTTGGGGTTTTTTGCAGGACAAGGATGATTAAACTAGGCTTTCTGCCGTTTGCAAAGGAAAAGCATCCTGATTTTTATTAATACGTGTGAGACTTCCACTCAATTAGAGGTCATCCTATTTAACCCCAGAATGTTTCTGGGATAAAATATCCCTGGATTGCTTCCTAAATCTACTCCCATCCCCGACATGACACCATCTGGTACAGGAAAACCCTCCACCAGTACCTTCTGTGCCCTGCATCCACACCGGCCACAGCCAGCTTGATCTTCAGTGAGACCCGCTAGACTAGTAGAAGCCGCCAACCCTGAAGCTTTCCAAAGTCAGTGGGTACTCCAGGAAACCAGCACCGCCTTTACAGCTCCCTGCTCCATGTAATGTCCTGCGACCCAGTCACTGTGCTAAGACAGGAACGACAGTGGGCTACTCTGTGGCCCAGCATGCTCACAGCGCTCTTGGGAGCTGCCCAGAGCTTATATCTTCGCCATGCCTGACAAGAGGCAGACACCTCCGACCAAGGGAGCCAGCGAATAACTGGCTCGCAATCCTCCTGTGGCAAAGGTCTGAGGGGCAGGGGCCATAACACCTGTCTCTCCCACCAGAAGGATGCCTGGGGCAGACAGAGGAAGTACAGCACATGTGTCCTCTCCTGTAAGTTTGCCGCAAGGTGATAAATACCTTTTGTTTCTATTTTGAATGAGATCTTTCTTTTCCATTATTTTTTCTAAGTGGTTACTGTTGGAAATAGGAAAGCTATTGATTTTCGTGCATTTCTTTGGTAACTTGCTGCCTTACTGAACTCTCGTTATTTCTAATAGTTTTTCAGGTCAATTCTCCCAAAGGAAAAAAAGAAAGTTTAGGCAATGCGACAAAACTCATAAAAACGCATGAAATCAGCCACCGCCATTCAATTTGTTATGTGCTACATGCAAGCCACCTGTTCCCACCCACCCCACTGTTTCCACCGAAAGGCTACTCCCCAGTGTAGGGAGGAAAGTCTTTGAGACCCAAACACATAAAAGCCCTTTGCTGGAGTCAAACGGCCAGATTTCCCCCGTTCCTGGACTGTCGGGACCACAGCGGGTTGCCAAGCCGTGAGGAGAAGCCGAGGACAGAGGCTAGCTCTCTCAAATCTGACCCCAGCCTGCTGCCCATCACTCCAGCCCTCTGCACCCACGCTACCAGCAGTCTTCAAGCCTAACTGAGCACGTACGGTGTGCCAGGTTTGGGGATGCAAGAATACAAAAGGTCTAGTCCCTTCTTCAGACAACTTTCAAACACAGAGCCTTTCCACAGATGTGCCAAATTTTGTTTTACCAGAATAAGCCTAAATAGCCTTCGATACACACGTTGTTAGTGACTTTTCTTTGTGGGATATGGCAACACAATCAACACTCTACCCAGACACCCTCCAGCTCCTTTAACGGCTACTGTGTGTTGCTCTCCCGGCTTCTGTGTGACCTTGTTTCTGCCGCCTGCACCTGGGACTCCGTTGGAGGACTGCCCTCAGGCGGCTGGAGCCACTTGGCCCACACCTGCAGAGACTGGAGATGCCTGGGAGCCTACATCCCCGCAAGGCAGCCCTTAGCCAGTGATTGACAGGCGCAGGCGTGTCAGACTCAGAGATGTGACTCACGTTTCGGAGCCCCCTGAAGGACTGGGGTGAAGCTGCCCTGCAGGACTTCACTGCCTCTCCCCTGCCCTGCCTGACTCCCTGACCAGTCTCCCAGGGAGCACTTCCTCAGTGCATCACTTTCTCATAAGTCTTCCTCTCAGGGTTTGCTTCTGGGAACTCCACCTAAGACACAGAACAAACGTCTGACCTCCACTGCCATAATTTCCCATCTGTCAGACTGGCATAATTAGAAAGTCTCCCGAGAAAAAGATTAGAGTTCTATTATGAATTAAATTGTGTCCCCCTCAAAATTCATATGTTAAAGCCTTAAATCCTCAATGTGATTATATTTGGAGACAGAGCCTACAAGGAAGTAATTCAGGCCAGGTGAGGTCACAAGGAAGGGACCCTGATCCAACAGGATTAGTGTCCTTATGAGAAAAGACACCAACAGCTCACATGCTGGCTTGTGTTCTCTCTCTCTCTCCCTGCCTCTCTCTCTCTCTCTACCCCTCCCCCCGTATGCACAAAGAAGAAGGACACAGCAAGATGGTGTTCACCTGCAAGTCAGGAGAAAGGCCGCAGGATGAAACCTACCTTGCCAGTACCTTGATCATGGGCTTTTGGCCTCCGCAGTTGTGAGAAATAAATTTCTGTTGTTTAAGCCACCCAGTCGATGATATTTTATATAGCAGCCCTAGCTGACTCATATAGATGGATTCCTTCACCTGTTCTGTGGCTCAGATCCTGGAACAGCCTCCTCCGTTTCATTCAAGTCAGCAAGATCTTGTTCCACAAAACAAAATTCTTGTGGCTCTGAGGACAAGTCTGCCTCACCCTGGGAAAGATAAAATAAAAGTGAAGCCATAGGCCAGACGTTGGCAAACTTTCCTTGTAAAGGGCCAGATAGTAAATATCTCAGGCGCTGCAGGGCGCATGGTCTCTGTGGTGACTACTGACTTCTGAATGGTGGTGCCGAAGCAGCCACAGACCTGATTTGTAAATGAATGAGTGTGGCTGGGTTCCCATAAATCTTTATTCAGAAAAGCAGATCTCTGAGACCTGCAGGTATGTATCGAGCTATGAACATGGGTCTCTGTTTTACAGGATGGGGTTTGCTAAAGTTGTCAAAAACAAGGCCTGCTTTAAGAGAAACCAAGTGAAATTCAGAAAATGATGACAGGGTAAAACCGATTATTAAGAACGCTTAGTGATGCTGGATAAAAATAAGTACAACACATCCAAATATGGGAGGATAGTTCGGTGACAAACAGAGATATCGCTTGTCAGATTGCCTGTCTAGAAGGGGATATGATCGTCTGCGCAGCTGAAGCATACAAACCGCCACGACCCAGTGCCGTGGTTGACCTGACAGAGGCTGCTGCAGCGTACCGTACTGGCTGCTGTCTGCCCGCAGGCTGCTCAGCAGGTCTGGCAGGGACAAGATTTATGAAGGCCAAGTGGAGGCGAATACGATCGGAGATGCATATCATGTGGAAAGCGCTGATGCTCAGCTGATGGCTCTCCCTGCTATTTGGATGCAGGGCTTGCCAGAACCGCCACTGGTGATAAAGGTTTTGGAGCCCTGAAGGCAGCTGTGGATGGAAGCCTCTCTCTCTCTCACAGCGTGCGTCCCGCTGCTGGCCCCTGCAGGCCATGAGCCCCAGGCTGGCCAAGAAGCCAGGCAAGTCTGGGGCCCACGGCTCCGCCAGGCCTCTGCACATCAGTGAAGACCGTTTCTGTCCACCCAGCTCAGGGTGGCAGAAGAATGCTCCTCCACAAGGGGACAGGCCCTGGCTGGAAGGACTGAGCTGGGCCTGGGCCTCAGCGTTACACACGTTGTCTCGTGCAACCATTAACCCTACAAGGTAGACACCACAACCCCTTTCACAGATGGAAAATTGAGATGTTGAGAGATTTGCCCACTGGATGCAACTGGCTTATCCAGTTGCGGTATGTGACACCAGCGTTCCTTCCATGGCGCTGTGTGCCGCTGGCCATCAACACCAAGATCCTCGCCTTGGGGAAGACGGAATGATACAATCGCAGCTCCAGTACCAAACTGGACCATACCAGCCAGGAAGACGCCCAGCCCGCCCGGTCCACAGGGCCAAGCTGGGAGGAGGGCGGCAGGAGGGCTCTTCCTATGCCTCAGGCTGGGTGTGGTCCTGGATGAGGGGTCTTCACCCCTGCTGAGGAGTTAGGGGGGTTTCTTGATTCCAGGCCCTGCAGAGGACCAGGCCCTGAGCCAGGGCTCAGGAGAGTTTGTAGGGCGAGAAACATCCTGACCACAATCTGGCCTCTGGAATCTCCTGAAGGCCCTGCCTTTCTCCACCAGCCCTGGCCGTTTTGGGCTATCTCCTCACACAGGCACTGAGTCTAAACACCAAGCTAGCACGACCTCTGAGCACACCCTTCCCATTTGGATGCAGCTACAAATCGGTGTCAGACACTCGGGATCCGTGACCTTCAGAGGGGACCGGGCATGCAAGGGCCTTCCCAGTGATCCACTTAATCTCGTGTTGAAGGGTCTCCAGCCTTGCTGCTCTGGGCCCTCTGGCCTGCCTAGTCCTGGCTGTCACGGGAACAAGACCAGACACTCCTAAGGCCGTTTGGTTTTCTGCCAGTGTTGTTAGTTTAAGACTCTGTAGCGTGCCTTTGGGTTTTCCTTTCTTTACCGAACCCTCCGAGGTGGGCCACTCACCTCTCTGACCTCATCTCCCAAACAGCTCCTTTCCCAGCAAGGCAAAGCTGTTTTGCCGTCTTCCACCTCTGAATTTTGGTTTTTTTTGTATATGTTGCTGTTTTTGTTTTTTAAGACAGAGTCTCATTCTGTCGCCCAGGCTGGAGTGCAGTGGCACAATCTCAGCTCACCGAAACCTCCGCCTCCCAAGTTCAAGAGATTCTCCTGCCTCAGCCTCCCGAGTATCTGAGATTACAGGCATGTGCCACAATGCCCACCTGATTTTTATATTTTTAGTAGAGACAGGGTTTCACCATGTTGGCCAAGCTGGTCTCGAACTCCTGACCTCAGGGTATCCACCTGCCTTGGCCTCCCAAAGTGCTGGGATTACAGGCATGAGCCACCGCGCCCAGCCCCACCTCTGCGCTTTTGCACAAGTTGCTCCTCTGCCTGGAAGATCTTCTGCCCCGTCCTCAGCGGCTGACTGGACTTGTCAGACAACTCGTGTGACTCCTTCCCCCTCCTGCCCTGAGCTCCCACCTCACCCCTCCCATGCATTCCTGTGACCCTGACTTCCCCACTGGCCTGTCTTCCCACACAGTCAGGTGTAACACACTCAGCAAACATTTGGCTGATTCCCTAACTGCTTTTCATGTGCACGTGACCATCCCAAGTCTTCAGGGACCACACTTGCTATACTGGAAACTGGGGCTTCAGACTTGTCTACAGGGCTAAATGTTTGCCTTTGGGTTTCTTCTGGGAGGAGAATTTCCCTTCGGGTCCCACTCCCTGCCCAGGGGAGCCAGGGAAAGAAGCCAATTCTATCATTCCAGTGTGATTTGGCCGGAACTGCCTATGGGCCCCGGGGTGGAGTGACAGACCCAAGGAAGTGTCACTGAGCTGTGACTCCAGGTCCATCCTTCCAGGCTGACCCATTAGAGCTTCCTCCTCCTGAAAGCTTGGCCGAGGTTATTCCTGCACATAACTGGGAGCTACAGGAGGGCTCCTCAGAGGCACAGCTTCTTTTCTTTGCTCCTGGAATGGCTGCCTGGGGATCTGGCTCAGAGAAGTTTGTCTATCATTCTTGAGTAAACCATACGGACAGCAGCACAATGTATCTGTCATTTATACCTCAGTGAAAACAAATGAGTAGGATCCAGTCTCTGAATCCCAGATCTTAGGACCAAAGGGGACCTTACCAACCACTGCCGTTTCTGTCTAGCTGGATTCCTGCCTTTCATTCGGTGCAGGGGCTATAGCTTGATACATTTATAAAATACACTTCCTGCCCCACCCCCTTTGCACAGCCCCCAACTATTCTAATCAATGTTGAGTTTGAGCACTAACCATGAACCTTGTAAAAACAGGCATCTCTTCATGAAATTACAAAAAGTGAAAAGGCACCAGGTCCAATGCCATCCGTTACCTGCCAAGCTCCTGGATGAAGCTCTGTGACCTGGGAGGCTGCTGGACACCCTTTGGGCCTTCGACAGGAGAAGGGAGGGTGGGTGCACCACGAGCTGCCTCACTGGCCCAAGGCTGGAGGTGACGACCCTCAGGCGATGAGAGGGCTGCTACCGTGAAGACAGGTGTCTTGCATGTTCTAATTCACCACGCCCAGTGTGACTTCACCCAACAGCACCCAGACGGATCAATCACAATTATGCCCTGGAAGTGCCTCTGTGCCTAGCAGACGCCTACTGTGCTTGGGGGTGGAGCAACCCCTTTTTCCTCATTCCTGCAAAATCAACCCCCACCCTCCCTGCCCAAGACACACAGAGAGCAGGTTTCACCCACTCTGCTCTCCCAGCTCCCTCAACCCTCCTCCTTTCCTCTGCTCCATCCGAGAAGAAAGAAGTAGACGGGGAGTGGGGAATAGCTGGGCCAAAGCAAGGGCCTTGAGGCTGGGGGTGAGTACAAAGGAGGCGAGAACCACGGGGAGAACTACTTTTAAGCCTCCATCTGGTAGCAAATGAAAATGTGGAAAGTAAGGCACATGGCTTTCCATTGCAGCAACGTGTCTTTGAGCAGGAGAGGCCATCTGGGGATAGTAGCGAGGCCCCTGGTTTCAAAGTTTGAAACCATAAATCTGCATTTCGAGCTCCCTCTGCCACAAACTAGCCTGCAAGGGCAGTCACCTGCCCTCTGCCAAACTCTTCCACCGTCCGCTTATGCCTGCATCTGAGCGCCACCTCGTGGCCGGTGTTGGGCATGATGTTCTTTCAGGACCACCCCACTCCATTCAGAGCCATTCAGTGTGAAACAGACACTTCCGATTTAGCCGTTCTGTGGCCCGGACCCTTTACGTATGCCAGACAGCCTGAAGGCACTAACCTGGCCAATTGTAAATCTAGCCAGATATAGTGTGAGAACCCTTCCTCCTTCCCATAAAGCCTCGGCTCTGTGTTGTTCCAAAGGCATGACTTGGGCTGAACTAGCAGCCACACGGCACAATGGAAACAATACAAAAGTAGGGGTCCAAAGACCTGAGTTCTAATTCCACCACCTCCACTAGAGAGCTAGATGGACTCGGTAAGTCATCCGAGTGCCCCCAATCCACCTGTCCCTTCAGTAAAACTGGAACAACAATGCCCATCATTGCCATCACGTGTCACGGGATATGTGCTAAACTGACCCGTGATGCTTCTCAGCAAGAAGCCAGAATACAGTCCGAGACATGTTCTACACATTTGTAAGAAATGGGGAGCAGTCTGTGTGCCCTGTTCTTCCTTGCCTTTGCGCATGCTGGTTACCCTGCCAAACATGCGCTTTCCCCACTCCTCCCAGCTAACTCCTTCCTCATGCAGTGTCTCCTCCAGGGAGTCTTCCCTCACCCACCTCACCCCGCCTC
>PVKV010028182.1:0-25342 GCA_004027835.1 Alouatta palliata | reverse complement strand
AAGCAAAGTAGATTTCTCAGTCAGACTGGAAACTTCTCCAGTCAGGTGGATCACCTGAGGTGGGAAGTTCAAGACCAGCCTGACCAACTTGGAGAAACCCTGTCTCTACCAAAAATACAAAAAATCAGATGGGTGTGGTGGTGAGTGCCTGTAATCCCAGCTACTCAGGAGGCTGAGGCAGGAGAATCGCTGGAACCCAGGAGGTGGAGGTTGCAATGGCTGAGATCGCACCATTGCACACCAGCCTGGGCAACAAGAGTGAAACTCTGTCAAGGAAGAGAGAAAGAGAGAAAGAGGGAGAAAGGAAGCCAGGAAGGCAGGGAAAAAGAAAGAAAGAAAGAGAAGAAGGAAGGAAGGGAGGAAGGGGGAGAGAGAAAGAGGGGGAGAGAGAGAGAGAGAGAGAGAGAAAGAAAGAAGAAAAGATATTCCAAAGACAGAAAGAAAAAGAAAAGGAAAGAGAGATTCCTAAAATGTTACTCCAAAGTAGGTGTCAGGTGGAGCCTGAGAATTTGTATTTCTAACAAGCTTCCAGATGTTGCTGATGCTGCTAGCCAAGGAACCACACTTTGAGAAATACCTTCAAAGTTCGTAGTTTAGTGCCTTGCAATTCAAAGCATGCTCCCTGGACAACCTGCATTAGCATCACCTGAGACGTTTTTGGAAATACAGATTATCCCATCCCACTCCAGATCTACTGAATTAGAATTGCATTTTTATCAACTCCCTGAAGTGACTTGTTTGCATATTAAAGTTTGAGGAACACTGATCTGGTGATTATAGCCAAGGACTTTCGGCGAGTTTAGAATCTGAGATAGTCAGCCCTGGATTCAAGTCTCACTACTGCCATTTTCTAGCCCTGTGAGTTTGGGGGTGTTGTCATTTTTCTTTTCTTTTTAATTCCCAGTGTCATCCGAGAAATTGGGATGACCATACTTGAAAAATTGTGAAGATGAAATGTGATATTATAGGTAAAGTGCACACAATTAGTAATGTTGTTAAATTATGTCTTCATTTCTTTTTATGTGAAATCTGTCCTGTGAAACCATTAGAAACAGCTGTTTGAAGAAGGTATTTGAAATCCTCTCTGAAGTGTTTTCATATGTCCTGCTTTGAGAGAAGCTATTTTCACAGTACGGCATTAGATTGTCCTCACTATATTATTTTGTGTATGAGTGACAGCTGTAGAGATATATAATGGTTTGAGTTTGCCAAGTCACAGCCCCCTGGTTTGACCTCTGAATTTAAGGGTTGTGTGTGTGTGTGTGTGTGTGTGTGTGTGTGAGAGAGAGAGAGAGAGAGAGAGAGAGAGAGAAGACATAACAGACATTTTGTTGGAGGAGGAGTGTGAGGGAAAACCTAGAGTGTCTTCTCTCTTCTCTAATAATAAAATATAACATAGGCTTTCAAAGATAAAATTAGATTAGTATTTTTCAACAGCATTGGTTAGTTGGCCCCAACCTCACTGATATTATGAAGATGAAGGTTAAGCCAGTTAATAAAGTGTTTTGAGAACATTGAAGGATGCTATATAAAATTAGATGTTTGACATTATTTAATTTTTCAAAGTTAGCCCTTAGTGATAACTTCTTTTTTTTCTGTAACGAGAGAGGGTTCTGATATTCTGGCAGTTGAAAGATATCTCAGCTCTCTCAATGCCCTCATCAATTGAGAAATAAGCATGTTTCTTTTAGTATTTTATATTCTCAAAGCTCAGAAATTTCAAAGTCATGTTATGTAAAAATGAGATATAATGGCTGCAGAGAAAATCGATGAAAACAAGAATTGTGCTAATGCAAATGAAGAGGGTTAATGGGAGCATTATCTTCTGGGTCTCAGTGTAGGTCTCTGTACAGGTGATCAAGGGATTTTTGGATCCTGAGTTGTTCAGCTTGGAGGGGCTCTTTTCTGAAATTGTTGGGTCCCCTACAAATAGGCCTCTTAGGACCAGTTGTCATGATGCACACCTTGCACTATAACTACATTTTTAACATTTACAGGTAGGGCAGTGGAGCTCTTCACTGCTTAGTTACTACCCAGGGTAATGTCCGTCAACTGTAACAGCAAGTCACCAAGTTCTTAACCAGCATCTCCTGCTGGTCCCTGGTAATGAGGAAGAGGCAAACTGTTAGATGTTAGGCTGCAAATCCTATAAGCCCTTGCCACTCAAAGTGCGATTCATAAAAACCAGTAGCAGCAGCAGCAGCACCTACAAGCTTCTTAGAAATGCAGAATCTTGGCCGGGCACAGTGGCTCACGCCTGTAATCCCAGCACTTTGGGAGGCGAAGGTGGGTGGATCACGAGGTCAGGAGTTAGAGACCAGTCTGGTCAACATAGTAAAACCCCATCTCTACTAACAAATACAAAAAAATTAGCCGGGTGTGGTGATGTGCGCCTGTAATCCAGCTAGCTACTCAGGAGGCTGAGGCAGTAGAATCACGTGAACCCAGGAGGCGGAGGTTGCACCATTACACTCCAGCCTGGCCCGGGAGACAGTGTGAAACTCCGTTTCAAAAAAAAAAAGAAAGAAATGCAGAATGTTAGGCCCCACTTCAGACCCACTGAATCAGAATCAGCAGCTTAACAAGATCTCCAGAGGGGCAGGAGGGGGGCACTCACAAGCAGCTTAAAGTTTCAGGAGTGCTGGTTTATGAAACATTCCTATAAGAGAGGGGAACTTGAACTGAGCCAAGATCTAAAACCATTTGAACTCCAGATTCAGAAAATAAGGTCAGTGGTCAACAGAACCGTGGATTTAATAGTTGGTTATAAGCCACGCTAATAATTGTAGGTTTAAAGGAATGTTTAAGTGTGAGATCAGTTATCCACTCCATTATTGTGAAAGATATGCTTTATAGTTAGCCTCAAAAAAAAAGGGAAGTCTGACGAAGTGTCCTCAATTTATGTTGCAGATAACAAGTAAGACCCCAAAGGTTAAAACAAAACAAACCAAAAGGGCCAAAAAAAAAAACTGAAAGGCCGAGTTAGGCTCAAAATTAAAATAGGAGGTTTTGGAATGTAATGGTAATGGAAATTTGATGTCAACATACAAGGCTCCCCACTGTTTGGAACCTTGGTTTAGAAGCTAAAAGCAAAAGAATTTTGTCTAGACCTAATGCATACTCTAACTTAAGCTAAGTGGAAATCTTTGCCTCTGTTCTAGTAACCAACTCTGAGGCAGAGTTGGGAGTGGGGGTATTGGTGAGGGTTGTGGGTGGGGAGTAGTTTCATCCCCAGCACACATTGAAACAATATTTAAGGAATTAGTTGATGAGACTCCTGTCTCATCTATTCTATGATGCAGAGAAATTAGAGGAAGCAATTTGAGAGCAAAGGCCAGCCTGTTGATACTGGGTTGAAATAGTCTCTAAGATGTAGACAGGTATAGCTGTCCTGCCAACCACTAACAACACAGGGCTATCCCCAGACTTGCTCTCCTGATATTAGAGTCTGGCTAATATCTTCTGAACCTAATACATTATTTTACTTTATGACAAATTGTTAAAACACACACTCTGAATGAAGAGACCCCCTAAACAGTCTTTGTGTGAGCAACAAGGCTGTTTATTCACCCGAGTGCAGATGGGCTGAGGCCGCAAATGGAGTCAGTGAAGGACGCTGGGATAGGAGTTGGTATAAAACCAACTCCTTGGTTGTCAGGGAGGCAGTGGAAAGTTATAAAAGTTACAGTTTAGGGTGGGTTTTTTGCAAGCTGGGAGGGGTTCGTAGGGTGTGAAGTCATGAGGTTGGCCAAGCTGGGAGGGAATCCTAGGGTGGGGAGTCATGAGGTTGACCAAGCTGGGAGGGGGTCGTAGGGTGTGGAGGTTGGCCAAGGTTCTTTACAAAGTCCAATGGCCTTGTCAGTTGAGGCCAGAGTAAGAAACACTAGAGAATGTCTCAAAGTTAAGGGGGTGCTGCAGGGTTGATCATTTCTTCCTCTTCTCATGATCTTCCAGCTACTTCAGGTTTTCTAATTCAGAAAGGCCCTCCGGAGGTGTACCTGTGGTTCATAGGGGTCACTATGTCGTGGTCAGACCTTAGACCAATGCTATTACATTTAAGGACTTTAGAGAACTGTGATTCTCTCTGACATCATAGCAAAATTTTTATATGTGTGCCCAAGTACTACTGTGTTTTTGTTTTTTGTTTTTTTGTTTTTGTGTTTGTTTTTCACTTCTCAAGAAGAAGACCTCCTTATTGTTTGTATCAGATTTTTCAAAGCACATGGGATATAAAATTTTAAGTACTGCTGAATTGGAGAATTTCTACTTACTTTCCCAGGGGAACCCTTTGGAGTTCTGTCTTACTCAGCTGTGTTATCCCCTAGATTTCTGTAACTATATTAGTTGGATGCTTTGGAGTACTAGAAACAGCAAATTTGACTCAAATTGCTCCAACCAATAAAACCACGTCACTGAGATATAACTGTAACTGCCCAATGGACTCACCTTGCCCGCTGCCTAGACACAACGGATTTATTAAGACAGAAGAATTGCAGTGGAGAAAGAGTAATTCATGCAGAGCCAGCTATGTGGGAGACCGGAGTTATATTATTACTCAGATCAGTCTCCCAGAGCATTTGGGGATCAGAGTTTTTCAAGATAATTTAGCGGGTAGGGGCTTGAGAAGTGGGGAGTGCTGATTTGTCAGGTTGGCGATGGAATCATAGGGAGTTGAAGTTAGGTTTTCTTAATGTCTTCTGTTCCTGGGTGCGATGGCAGAACGGGTTGGACCAGATTAGCAGTCTAGGTGGTGTTGGCTGATCTATCCAGTGCAAGGTCTGCAAAATATCTCAAGCACTGATCTTAGGAGCAGTTTAAGGAGAGTCAGGATCTTGTAGCCTCCAGCTGCATGATTCCTAAACCGTAATGGCATCTTGTGGCTAATGGTAGTCCCACAGAAGCGATCTAGTCTCCAGGCAAGAAGGAGGTCTGCTTTGGGGCTTTTATCGTCTTTGTTTTAAACTATAAGCTATGAAGTATAAACTAAGTTTCTCCCCAAAGTTAGTTCAGTCTATGCCCAGGAATGAACAAGGGCAGTTTGGAGGTTAGAAGCAAGATGGAGTCAGTTCGATCTCTTTGAGTGTCTCAGTCATAGTTTTGCAAAGGAAGTTTCATAACTGAAAAATACAGCCTGGCTCACTTTTCATGAGACTTGATACAGGGTACGAAGGTGTCACCTAGAGCATTTTTTCTTCCTCTTTATTTCCAGTGCCTTTTCTGTGTCTGCCAGAAGATGACCTACCAAGGCTAGATCCTTGTGTACTTCTTAAATGTTGGCCAACAACTCTTGGTCCAGCTGCTTTTCCTTTCAACTTGAGTTGGAGAGAAATAATTTTTGTTCCATCAATCTCAGGAAAATATTTTCAAATTCACTGAAGTAGGCTTGATTTAGTTTACCTGCACAGTCCGGATGAAAGGATCTTTTTTCCTTGTTTGAGGAGATGATGTCTTGCTATGATGACGAGGCTGATCTTGAACTCCTAGGCTCAGGCAATCCTCAAGAAATCCTGTCTTGGCCTCCCCAATTGCTGGGATTTCAGGTAAGAGCCACCATGCCCTGCCTGAAAAAATCACTTTTGCCAGAGGCATAGCTTATTTAGTTACAGCGTGTGCTCTATCCCTGGAGCCAGGGCTGTTGCTAAATGGAAGTCAGAATAAAATTCTGAGAAGGGAAGTAAAAAAAAAATGTTCACCAATTTTCTCCAAATGCCAGCTCTGTTTGATGCCTTATTCACAGGACTTTGATGACTCCAAGCGGAAGATATAGTTATTAATTTCTACTGATGCAAGCTCTGAAGTCAAAAGTTTTAAGTGAAAGAGTTGGGGTTGTGATACTGGTCTGCGAACTCCAGATCCTTCCAGGGCTGAGCTGATGATGTAGGCGCCTAGTTTATGGAGAGGATACCCAGCTGGTGCCAGGAGATGAGTGAGGGGAAGAGACAGACTCTTTCTTTCTCCCATGAGCCTCTGCTCTCTGTTTGGTTAATAAGATCCATATATTTAATGTGCTCAATGTGCTTTAATGTGTGACCAAACCCCTGGAGCCTACTGTTATTTCGGAAATGTAGAACTTTCCCAACACTATTCAATTCCCTTAATCAATTGAAACTACTGCCAAAATGGTTTACATGAAATAACTAAAATAATAGATTAAAATGTTTTTTTCCCTTAATCAATTGAAACTACTGCCAAAATGGTTTACATGAAATAACTAAAATAATAGATTAAAATGTTTTTTTCTTTTATATTTATTCATTATATTAAGCTGTATGCCATGGTTATAGATCTGAAGCTAATTAAAACAATTATACATTGACTTTTTTATTGCTAAATTTATCATGTTTTTAGATGTGTAAGAAAAAGAAACAGATTCAGATTAGAAAAATACACTATGACTCAAAAAAATTAATGTGAAATACATCTGAAAAATTTCTCTTTTGAAACTGAAATGGTCCTTTTACTAAAAAGTTGACAACATAACTCTTTGTAACACAAACTATATCAGGAGAATCTTTGGCAAAATTATGAAAGAAACTCTTATAGAATATTTAAGTCACCTAAGTTCCAGAATTCAACCTGTACTAAGATGTTTATGACTCAGAGGGAAATATCTTTGAGGCTTTATGTTATAAAAGGTGTAAACTATGTGATTATATCTTATTCTGAATATAAACTCTAAGAAGTAGATTATCTCAGGCTTCATCCAATAGGCTCTCATAATTCTTTCTAACAGATGTCGTGTATTCACTAAGAACAAGAAAACATCTCCAGTTTAACTGTGCTGTTTTTTCTGTTTTATTAAATTCTTTTATTGAGTGAGTATTTGTAGATTCCAACTACCCAGCAAATTATCGGTTAAAATATTTGCCTTGTGGTCTCCGTGGCACTGAGGATTAAAAGCAAACTAGTGCAGTTTTGGCTTGGTGCAGATTGAACACCCTTTCATGTTTCAAGTATTTTTAGAGAAGAAATTCTGATTCAAAAGGCAGATAAGATTTACCATCACTTTGACATAAAGGGAGCAGCCACGGGTTAAATAACTTGCTTTAGGTGGGTAAGGGAAATTGACATTTCTTCTATACTGTTTATGTCATCAGCACCAGACTGGATAATGTGGGGTCAACCAAAAACCTCTGACACAGCTCCTGTCCTCGGGGTGTTTATGATGAGGCTTTGAAAAAGCCAGACTAATAAGAATTAGAGTCTCAATGCTATGTCTTAGCAAGATGATATAGTTTGGGTGCTTGTCCTCTCCAAATCTCAGGTTGAAATACAATCCTGGGCTGGGAGTGGTGGCTCATGCCTGTAATCCCAGTACTTTGGGAGGCTGAGGTAGTTGGATTGCCTGAGATCAGGAGTTCGAGACCAGCCTGGTCTTCCAGCCAGCATTCTCTTTCTTATTTATCGAGAAAAGTTAGATTATGTTAGATTGGAAAGTGGCACTGATGTATTATAACCTATCACGTTAGATTGAGAACCGATACCTGACTTAAAATGTGCCCTTTCTGAAGCATCAACTCTGAAGGTATTTGGTTTTCTTCCCATATTATACAGTTATACGATAAAGTCACAAGAATGGGTTTGTACCCATTTGTATTCTGCTTCGAGTCAAGTAGTAAAATCTGTGAAATTGACTGATTATACTCAGAATAATATCAGTTAGGGCAATAAATCTCAACTTTGGCTCTCATAAAATGTGTTTCTGGGAAGGTAATGATTCATGATCAGATGCACACACAGACATCATGAGAGTTCTAAGAAATAGATTCATAACCTTTGGCTTTAAAAATCACAGACTGTTTTCTGAGCTTCACCAGGCTGCTCTGGAGTTCGACAATTCTGTGCAGTCTTTCTATTTCTTTGGCTCTCTTGATTTGCTTAGAGGCATAAGCTCAGCCTCTTGTGATGTGTGGAAGAGGAAGAAATAATGATTAAATGATAGAAAACAGTTCTGTAAAATGAAAGGGAAAATCGAGTTTGTGTAGGTTAATAAAGGGAAGATTAATGTAATGAGGTCTTTAACTATAAGTGAAAGCCATGCTAAAGCATTTATACTCCGTGTCCATGGATGGTCAGAGAAGATGGAAGGGGCTTAAATAGAAATGGAGAGGTTTCTTTGGCCATGAAAGAGAATTTCTTAATCAAGAATGTAAAGGGCATAGCAGTGGATCTCAGAATGATACTCTGAAGCTGTTTTCTGTTGCTTCCCTTTGCTGGAAGCAGAGCTCCTTGAGGTCAGGGCTGCCCCTGCACACTCCCTGGCTGGAGTGGTACCGGCCCATTTGTCTTAAACTCCCCTGTCTCCCCCATCCTACACCCAGTCCAGGACCGCACCTACTGGCCCCACTTTCAATACATACCCAGGTGTAATCACTTCTGACCCGTCTCCCTCATGACCACCGTGGTTCAAGCCAACATCTCTGGGCACTTGGGTGCCTTTCTTTGTACACTTCCAGGTTTGATAACAAAAGTGGCTTTCATTGTTTTTGTTTCTTTTGATTATTAATGAGGCTGAGCATTTGTCAAATTTGTGTAACTCATTTTTAATTTTGAAATGAATGTTTTGTTCGCTGTACACATTTTTGCACATTGGCCTTTCAGTTTTCTTGTTTTTCAAAGAGAGACTCAAGTTATCAATGTTGTTACATTTAGAAAGTAAGTTCAAATTTAGCAGTTAGGTATATACTTACCTAAGTTTTACTTTAGATATACATAAATGTGATGTTTGTCCCCTCCTCTCCCCTCCCCTCCACCCTCCCTCTCCCCCTCCCTCCCTCCCTTCCTTCCTTCCTTCCTTCCTTTTCGAGACAGGGTCTTGCTCTGTCTCCCAGGCTCTGGAGTGCAGTGGTGCAGTCATAGTTCACTGCAGCCTCAACCTCCTGGCTTCAAGTCATCCTACTGCCTCAGTCTCCCAAGTACCTGAGACTATACATGTGTGCCCTTGTGCCTGACTAATTTTTAAATTTTGGTAGAGACAGGGTCTCTAACCCTTGGCCTCAAGTATTCCTCCAGCCTTGGCCTCCCAAAGTGCTGGGATTATAAGTGTGAGCCACCACACCTGTCCCATATATATCTTTTTAAAAGGTTCTTTTTTTCCCCCTTTCCTTTTTTGCTGCTTTCGCCTTTTCTTTTTTTCTCTTTTCCTCCACATATATAAATGTGGAGGGAAGTGTATATTTCGTAATGTATATTTTCTTATTTTTCTGTATAGTCATTTAGTTTCATACAGACATGTACATGTACAAGGGGGGGTATGCGTGCATATGCGTGCACAAACACACACACCCACACACACGGTTTTTATTGCCAGTGTTTTAAAAAATTAGATCGTATTTTATATGCTTTACTGTATCTTTTCATACTTAATACCTACAAAAAAATCATGGAACCCCATTTATGTAGATCTAATTTATACTTTTAAATACATATTATATCCCATGCTGTGTATGTCATAATTGATGAAGTTTTTCCACAATTTCTTTTCCTTTGGAAAATCCCCTGGAATTTTATTTTGCTATATGGCATAAGTTAAGGATGTAAATTTTTCTAAATGGCTAGTGAATATTTCCTTGTTTTTTTCTGAACTTTCTTTCTTTCCTATTGATTTATAGCTCTTTATTATATATTAATCATTTGTACCCACTATGGTCTGTCTTTAGGCTCACTTTTCTGTGAACCTAAGGACGTCAACTTTTTGTTGTTGCTTTTAAGATAATTTGAATCACTTTTTATGTTGAAATAACTTTAGACTTATAAAAGACATGCAAGAGAGTTCTGGTATTCCCTTCACCCAGAGTTCCGTAATGTTCGTCTTACATGACCCTAGTCCGTTTATCAAAACTAAGAAGTTTGCATTGGTGCATTACCGTTTACTAGAGACTTTTTCCCCATTTTCCCAATTTTTCTCCTAATGCTCTTTTCCTGTTCTGGGATTCTTTCCACACTCCTGTGTTTCATTGAATCACTGTGTCTCTGTAGACTTCGCCAACCTGTGACCGTTTCTTGATCTTCCCTTGTCTTTTATGATCTTGATACTCTTGATGAGTGCTGACCCATTGCTTTTTAAAACGTCCCTCGATTTGGGCCTGTCTGATGGTTTCTCATGGTCAAGCTGACTCATCATCTCAGGGCTCGTGGCATTAACATGACTTGTCACTGGCAGTGGCAGAGCGGTCACTTGGTTAAGGCAGCATCAGCCAGCATTGTTCCCTTTCCAGGTTCTGTTTTTAGAGGCGAGTCTCTTAGCCCAGCCCACATGCAAGGGGAGAGTAGTTTAGCAGCCCCCTTGCCCACCAGAGGGAGCAGTATCAATGACTTCGTGGACACCCATTAAAACCGCTACAAAAAATTAATTAATATTTTGCATTGATACTTTGAGGTTATGCACATATTCTGGTTTTCTTTGAAGTTGTGCCCCTTAATTTTAGCATTCGTCAGTGGATCTTGCCTCTAGTAATTATTTCTGTGGATTTTCTCTTTCCCTCATTCTGCTACATTATTAATTTGAATTCCCATGTAAGGAAGATTTATCTCTTCCCCCTCAATTATTTATTATTCAATCATTATTTATAATAGTATGGATTTAATGTCATTGGATAACCAGTAGAATAAATCCCTCATGTTTCTTCTTTTCAAAAAATCTTGGGGCTTTTTATTACTTTTCTGTTTCTTACTATGAACTTCGAAATACTTATTTTTCATTTTCAAAACATTCATTTGGTACGTACTTTAAAATTGTGTTAAATCTAGCAACTCAATCTGGAAAGAAATAGTATCTTTATGATCCAATAATTCTTCTGTCTGAAATTGTGGCATGTCTCTCCATTTTCCCAGTTACTCACTTGAGACCCCTTCTGGCTTCTCTGTGCTGAAGGCATATGAGTATCTTAGATCCTGTTTATCCTAAAATTGACACTGGGCCCATGACTTCTCTCTACCCTTGCCTGAGTTTACATGCACCTCCAAATGCTAAATTTGGAGCTAGGTGCTTTGGATTTATGTGTCTAAATTTATTGACTAAATTATTGTAAAGTGAATACTTAGTTCATGGGATTTTTCTCTTATTTATTCTATGCTTTTCTTTCTTTGTCTCCTAGGTGAAGTTTAGGGTTCTTGTCTCCATGAGATGGAACAATATTCCTTTCTCAGAACTTTGTTACTGTTTAGATTACTACGTAGGTTTAGGATACCTTCAAGTATACAAGATTTTAAACAGTAGATGTTTTTGGTGAGATTACAGCAGGGGGTGTGGGTACAGCTCCCAGTCCCCAGCCTTTCTGTTGGGCAGGTTTCACCGGAGCAGGGTTTGCAGTTCATATCCTAGCATACTGTATTAGGAAGCTTCCAGCCTGTGTGTCTGATATTATGAGGGAAGACAACAGTTCCATTTCCTTATTTTTAAAAATCTTTTCTTCTCTCAATCCTTAGCCGGCTGGCATTGGAGTAATGGATGTAAGGATCTTAATTCCCATTATTCATTGGTGAGCATTTCTACCTGAATTGATGTGTGCTCAACTACACTACTTGCCATTTTTTTAATTTTATTTAATTTTATTTTATTTATTTGACTACAGGCATGAACCACCATGCTTGGCCAATTTTTTTTTTTTTTTTTTAAAGACAGAGTTTCACTCTGTCCCCCAGGCTGGAGTGCAGTGGTGCAATCTCAGCTCACTGCAACCTCAGCCTCCTGGGTTCAAGCAATTCTCCTGCCTCAGCCTCCTGAGTAGCTGGGATTACGGGTGCTTGCCACCATGCCAGGCTAATGTTTGCATTTTTAGTAGAGATGGAGTTTCACCACCTTGGCCAAGATATTCTTGATCTCTTGACCATGTCCTGATCCACCCACCTCGGCCTCCCAAAGTGCTGGGATTACAGGAGTGAGCCACCGCATCCAGCCACCATCTTTTATTTTTTTAAAGGCAAGTGCTGTTTTCTCTGCCATCACATACTAAATGATTCAGAGTTTTTCATCCAGATACGCACATACCTAATCCCTGAATCAAAAGAGAAAAGTCCTTCATACCCTTTGAGATATCTTACTGATCTGTAGAAACTGTGGTGCATTGGACGCCTGGGTATCCCAGCAGCCGGCCCATTTTTTGTCCTGGCCTAGGAGACTTGTCCTTGTCACAGTTCTTGGCTCTGGTTGAGCACCCTTTGACTTTCTTTTTACGCTGACACCTTTGTCCTTCCCACCCTAACAGAAATATCCTGAACTCAGGTGTCTGCACAACGGAATGAAATTTTTGGCAAATTCCTTTTATTTTCCTAGTATATTCCAAAGTGCAGTTAAACTAGCCAGACCAACCTGACAATTTTTGAGCAAGGAAAGACATAGATGTGGATGATTAAACAAGACACATCACTATTTCATTTACAAGGCATTATTGTGTAATTAACTATTTCATATAACTGGGTTTTTTAAATAGCTGAATGTAGTATTTCATTAACATAACCTTTCCCCCCTCCTTGTAGTTGGGTGAATGAAAACTTTTCTAATATGTCTTCACTTCTCTTTGGAGCATAGTGCATATAATTTATTCTCTTTTCAGTGTCATTGCAAGGTTATAATTAAAAGCATGAATTCCTGTTTCATGACCCTAGAGGCTACTGAATGTTTAATCCTTTTTTAAAAAATTCACTAACTGACCTCAGCTGTGCATTCTGAGTTCCTATGGCTAGTTTATATAATTTACTTATGTCCATTGTAGATTGTCAATGTGCTCTCTCTGTTGTCCTGTCTCCTCAGCCCTAAGGGTTGAACAACCGAATCATGAGGTTTGACGAAAACAGTCAGGAGGGCCTGGGAGGGGTGGATTGATGATGAGTCCTTCTCATTGATAAGGACCCTGAGCAAGGCCTTGTGAATTCCAGATGCTGTGGCCACTCCCAGCTCATATCTTCTCCATCTCTCTGGTTCCTTCTCCTCTTGCCTCCTTGGCCTCCCTTGGCCCTTAGAACACACCCAGCCTGTCCCATTGCAGGGCCCTGGCACTTTGAGCTCTCTTTCTGGGTTTTCTTATCTCTGTCTTCATGTGCTTCGCCCTGTTTTGTGATTCAGTTCTCAAACTCCAACATTTGTGTCTCCCTGAAAACTCCAGCCAGAACTCTCTGCTGACCAGCTGGAGGATGAAACAGCTTGTTAGTTTTAGTTTAGTCTTTCTGCTCTCATAGAGTAAGTTGGGGTATTCCTTTTTTCTTTTCTTTAGCAGAGTTGTTCCTTTTTCTTTTTAACTTTTTACTCTGAAATTTATACAATTATACATTCACAGAAGGTTGCAAAAACTATTCAGAGAGGTCCCATGCACCATTCACCCAATGTTTATATTTTACATCACTATAGTACAATATCAAAACCAGGAGACTGACACTCGTACAATATGTATGTGTAGTTCTGTATCATTTTACTCCATGTGCAGATGTGTGTAACTACCGCTACAACCATGATACAGAACTGGGCTGGTCTCGCGCCTGCAGTCTCAGCACTTTGAGAGGCCAAGGCAGGAGGATCACTTGAGCCTGGAAGTTCAAGACCAGCCTGGGCAACATAACAAGACATTCTTTCTACAAAAAAAATTAAAAATTAACCAGGCATGGTGACACACACCTGTAGTCCCAACTACTTAGCAGGCTGAGATGGGAGGATCACTTGAGGCCAGGAGGCCCTAGAGGTCAAGACTGAAGTGAACTGTGTAATCAATCATGCTGCTGCACTCCAACATGGGGGACAGAATGAGACCCTGCATCAAAAAAAAAAAAAAAAAGATACAGAGCTGTTCTATCAGCACGGACATCCATCCGCCTTGTGCTGTCCGGTAATGATCAGACCTTCTTTCCCAGCAGCTTCCCAACCTGGCAACTGCTAATCTGTTTTACATCTCTACAATGTTCTCATCTTGAGAATGTTATATAAGTGGAACTCCACATTAGGTGATCTTTTGAAATTGGCTTTTTCTCCCCACTTAACGTAATCTTCTTGAGACCCATCCAAGTTGCATGTATCAATGGCTTGTTCCTTTTTACTGTGATGCAGGATTCTGCACAATGGAGGTAGCAGTTTAACTCTTCACATTGAGGAACATTTGTTTTTGTGTGATTTTTTTTCCAAGATTTTGGTTATTATTACACATAAAGCTGCTGTGAACATTTCTATACAGGCTTTGGCATAGATGTAAATTTTCATTTCACTGGGATGAATGTTCAGGAGTAAAATCCCTGGGTCAAGTGGGAACTATATGTTTAACTTTTTGGAAAACTACCAAACTATATTCTTCTGTGGCTGTACCATTTTTCATTCCCTCCAGCAATGTATGAGAGATCCAGTTTCTCTGCATTATTATTTTTTTATGTTAGCCATTTTAATAGTGTGGAGAGATGTGTCATCATGGTTTTAATTTGCATTTCCCTAATGGCTATGTGCTTATATGCCATTCACATTTTCTCTTTGGTCAGATGCTGCTTCTTGTCCTTTGCCCATTTTCTTTCTTTCTTTTTCTTTTCTTTTTTTTTTTTTTTTTTTTTTTTTTTTTTTTTTTTTTTTTTTTGTTTTTTGTTATTTGTTTGTTGTTTGTTTATTTGTTTGTTTGTTTGTTTTTGAGACGTGGTCTTACTCTGTCACCTAGTCTGGAGTATAGTGGTATGATCTTGGCTCACTGCAACCTCCATCTCCCCAGTTCAAGCAATCCTCCCACCTCAGCCTCCCAAGTAGCTGGGACTACAAGCACACACCACCACGCCTGACTAATTTTTGTATTTTTGGTAGAGATGGGGTTTCACCATGTGGGCCAGGCTGGTCTTAAACTCATGATCTCAAGTGATCCACCTGCCTCAGCCTCCCAAAGTACTGGGAGTCCAGGCATGAGCCGCCACACCTGACCCACTTCGCCCATTTTCTAATTGGATTTTTTTTAAATTGTTGACTTTTAAGAGTTCTTTATATGTTCTAAATATGTATCTTTTATCAAATTTGTGTTTTGCAGAATTTTCTTTCAGTTTGCCACTTGTACTTTCCTCCTAATAGAGTGTTTCACAGAACAGAGCATTTTAATGTGAATGAAGTCCAATTGACTGAATTTTTAAATTCATGAGTTATGCTTTTGGTGTCATATCTAAGAACTCTGTAATTTCTCTGATATTTTCCCTTAAAAATTTCACAGTTTTATAAATGTATATATATGATCTATTATGAGTTTATTTTTGTATCAGTTACATGAGGGTTTGGCTGAGGTCAGTTTTCTTTTTTCTTATGAATCTCCAGTTGCTTCATTGTTGAAAAGACTTTCCTTCCATCACTGACTGGTTTTTGCTGTTTGTAAAAAATCCGTTGGCCATACTGTTATGGGTCTCTTTCTGGGTTCTGTATTTTGTCTCATTGACCTATTTGTCTTGTCTTTCGCCAGTACCACACTGACTGGATATAGCTGTGTATCTGGTAGACTTACTCCTCCCACTTTTTCCTTCTTTTTCAAAATTGTTTTTGCTATTCTGGTTCTTCTACCTTTACAAATTTCAGTGAGTGTTGTTGTCATTTTTGCTTTGTAGATTCCTTCATATTTCCTGCGTAGATCATGTCATTTGCAAATAGAGACAGTTCATTTTTCCTTTTTTACTTGAATGCCTTTGTATTGATGCTCAAATTGTCCCCTTCTTGGGTAGCAGGAGCCTCTTCAGGTTGACTCTTGAATTCTTGTGACATGACATAGTGTTTGCTTTCTTGCTATATGGTATAAGATGTTCTGGGCTCCTCTTGTACATTTTCTGCCCTGACCCATAATTAACCATTTCCCTAAAAAGCACTGGTTTCTTTCTGTGGCAAATGGTATTTAGAGATCATAGCAGTTCCCTTGTGGAGACTATAGACTGTAGACTTATAGACCCGTGATATGCTCTTATCTATTAGTAAATCCCCCAGTAAGTGCTCAATAATTGTTTCTCGGAAGAGTGAGTGACTTAGTGAACACATGAATGAAACACATCTAGTGGTAGTCTTTGCCTGTTGGCAAAACCAAAGCAAGAAAGACATCATCCAAAGAAGAAATATTGTCAAAGCAATTCAGATCATCAGTGGTCCGTCAAAGAATGACCCAACTAATGGGAACAAAAAAATTTCCCTTTAAACCCTTTTTCTCCTTCCAAGTCACCTCCTTGTAGCTGGCCTGGCTTCTTTGCCCCTCTTCTTCCTTTATGGAGCTATTCTAGTTTTTGTGCTTCTCTTTTCAGTGTGAATGTTCGAGGCCCTCCTCCTTCTGTAGATCTCTATTGCTACCACAAACTGCATGCTAAGGCCCTAAGGTCAAAGACAAGGAAAGGCTGCAAATGCTTGGCGCTTGGCTTGTAGCCCTCCCTCCATCTTCAAAGCCAGCAGCATCACCCTTCCCTCTGCCTCTGACGCTTTTGATTCCTCTCTCACTTCTAGGACCTTATCTCACATGGACCCACCCAAATAATCCAAGACAATCTTCCCCTCTTAAGATCCTTAACTTCACCATATCTGCAAAGTCCCTTTGCCATGTGAAGTAACATTTCTCTAGGATGCGGATGTCCACATTAGGACATGGATGTCTTTGGGGGCCATTATTCTGCCCACCACGAGAAGGCTCGTGTGCCCCAACAGATGGCTAAAGAGTTGGGTCCCGGAGCTCTGTGATGTTCACCTTTCCCTGCCTTCTCCACCCAGCAGAGACCATTAGCTGTGTAGACCCTGGCAAAGAATTTTCTGCAGCCTTGGTCCTGCGCAGAACTTCACGCCTGTTTGTTTGAATCATTTTGGACCAGGATGTCCTGTTACATACTGCTTGTGGCAAACCTAGAACGCCTGTGGAAAAATGTGGCCGAGGACTAAGAGCAAACACATCACAACCTAACAAACCACGTGGCAGTTCTCCAAGGAGATGAATGGAGCAGTTACGTTTTATGTTACCGTGTTGTGTTTGTCATGGAAATGAACTGCACGATCATTAACCATGGCAAGTAATGGACACAGTTGGGAGGAGTAGCTGCTGCCCTTTTTTTCTATTTTTATCCATTTTTTCCTGTTTTTATTTTTGTGTGGGGTTGTCTGGGAACTAAGAGTGGTATACCTAAATTTGCTTCCTGCCTGTATCTTACATGTGTATTCTTGTGGTTTATAATGTTTTCAATATACTTAGAGTTTCTCAAAATGGCCCATTTTGAATTACTTATAGCTTACATTTCACCTAGGCAAATCTGAAGTTGCCATCTTATTTTCTCATTTTAGACACATCCTGATGTTCAAAACAAAGGGTTTTATAAAGCCTTACCTGGGAAAGTCCAAAGTTCCTGCCTCTTGAGAAGAAATCTACCCTATCCCCAAAAGAAACTGTTTTCCTTAGTCTTCATGGATGGAACCCTGGCCTCAGCTCTGCCTCTTGTTAGCTGGACTGCCGGCTGCCTAGTGGAGAAGATAACCTCCAGAACAGTACCAAAGAAGGCCTGCCTAGGAGGGTTCTATCAGGATAGGAAGGGGAAGTGCTTAACGCCCACTTACATAACTTGGTGGTGTGGGGCCTCCCCTGCTGAGACCCAGCATGCTGTGATGTAATTGCACTCCTGGCAGATGGTAATGCCAGGGGCTTCCTCAAGCTTAAACGTTCGTAGCTTCCACCTCTGCATTTGGTCACCAGTTTCATGATCCTTTCTGCCATAGGCCAGGCCTGTCTTAGCCAGTGGGGGGATCAGATGTGAGACTTAAGAGAAATGGGGAGACAGAGACAGGCAAACAGACACAAAGACAGAGGCAGAGAGAGAGAGAGAAACAGAGAGAGGTAGCCAAGGCATCACGACAAAGGTTTGCAGAGACTCCTCTCCCGGGCACATGTCTAACTGGGTCTGGGCCAGGGAGGTGACAGAGACAGCAGTTAAGGGACTTGATGAGAGAATACATTTGGATGAGCATGGGATGGGGGGCTGGGTTACAGTCTTGATCCTTCACCTTCTTTGGCAAAATTGTTTTACCTCTAGTAGCCTCTGTTTCCTGTCTGTAAAATGGAGATAGTAATAGCAGCTAAGGATTTCTGAGTTTTAAGTGTATGCCAGCTGTATGTGCCAATCACCTTTTAGTATCTCATTTAATTCTCCTACCAACACAAAGGGATGGATGCAATTATTATCCCCATCTGACCTCAGCATTAGTGCTGTCAGTCAAGCAGCTGGCCCGTTGTCACAGCGTCACCCGGCTAGGAAGTGTCAGAGAAGGGACTTCCATGCAGTTGTCTCTGGATGCAAACCTTAGTGTTAACCCTGGTTGCTGTGAGGGAATTTGAATGCATGTGGGATCACCATGAGGGCTAGGTGAGGTGGTGCGTGCAGAGCACACAGCAATTCTCAGGCCTATGAAATGCGCCTTCCTCATCGTGACAGTGAGGAGGGCAGAACAGAAGCTTTGTAGAGAAGAGTTGACAGGGAGCATGGTGCCCCTTCTGAGTAGCGACAAGCAACTCCAGGTGGTGGCTGAGTGAGTAGCAGGTGGAGATTCCATCCCTAGGGAGGTATGTCCAAAGCCAGCAGGTTCACTGCCTCCGAAATCCTCTGCAGAAAAATCTCAGAACACTGAAAAGATGCCAGTGTCTGTCTTCCAACTGTGGCTAATGGTTCAGTGGGATTTGCTTACTGGCACCTTCTGAATAATTCCCAACACAGGTGTAAATAATGCAACGCCTGGATCCCAGCCTGACCTGCACGGTGAGGCAGCCCTTCTCTGGGAAGAGACATGTGTCACAGTCAACCACAGGTGAAGTAAACCCTCCTGAAAGCCCAGTTTAGGGGCCCAGGATTTTAAAGAGCTCCCAGCCTTGTTGATAAATCAGTTTCTATCTGATGGCTGTTTGACCATTTCCCTGCACTCGTTTGCCCCAGCAATGTCCATAGTCACAGAGAGTGATGGCACTGGCGGGCTGTCTGATAAAGCAGAGAGCCCAACAGACGTTCTGTTTACACACAAATGCCATACCTATTGTAGTAGCATTCAGAAAGAAAAATTGTTAAAAATTAGATTTTCTTATTGATTTATTTTTATCTTCATTGTTGATGGAGTTTGTGCATGAGCATGAAGATCTATCCCTGTAGTTTGGGGAGCACGTGTTTTGAGTAGTGCTCTGAGGATCCACTGTCACTGAGGTATTAGGCTGTTCTTGCATTGCGATAAGGAAATACCTGAGACCAAGTAATTATAAAGAAGAGGGGTTGAATTGGCGCATAGATCTGCAGGCTGTATCGGAAGCATGGGGAGGCCTCAGGAAGCTTCTAATCATGGTGGAAGGCAAAGGAGGAAAAGGCACGCCACATGGTGAGAATAGAAGCAAGAGAGACAGCGGGAATGGGGAGATGCCACACACTTTTAAATAGCCAGAGCTCACAAGAAGTCACTGTCATGAGGACAGCACCAAGGGGTGGTGGTAAACATTCATGAGAAATCCACCCCATGATTCTAATCCAGTCACCTCCCACGTGGCCCCACCTCCCAAACTGAGGATTACAGTTCAACATGAGATTTGGGACGGTACGCAAATCTAGACCATAGCCCTGAGATCAGCTGTGCTCGAGGTGCTGTGAGTCTGCTATAGTCATTGCAGGTGCTCCTGTCTCTGCTGGGCACAGCTTTGTCACTCGGCAGTTGAAAAGAGTCTAACACGAGAGTGGAACCCCTTGGTAATAATTACCGCTCCTTCAAAGAGGAACAAATGCAATGACAGACTGGAAAGGTGGCTGGAAAGCATTTCAAAAAGCAGTTCACTCTGCTTGCAATTTTCTAGTATTCCTCTGCTATTATTTGCTTTTAAAAAAGAGCCCTCTGCTTCCTAGCAGCTGCTGCTTATGCTTGGTCCAGCCACGTAGACATAATCCTCTGTGGGCAGCATCACATGGAGCGAGGGTCAAGTCTTCTGCCCAGTGCCCCTTTATCTGCACAAGGCCTCGTTCTGAAGAAAGTGAGATGCAGAAAGCATTTGACTTGTCAGGAAGCAAGAATTACCAGCCCCAGGCTTTCCCAGCTCAGCCCACAAAGTAGAAATGGCTGGGTCAACATTTCTAGGCAAAGGGTACAGGTGCGGACGCCAGCAGCTGTGCACAGTCATCCCAGGGATGTTCTTGTATCTGCTGTGTCTTGCTTAGCCATGACCATATTTATTTAATTACTGACCAAGTTATTTATTGCACTTTATTCTATCACTGTATAAACTGAGCTGACTTCAGAACTGTCTGCTGTTTGCAGAGTATCTTGGGGAGAGGAGGATTCCTCATGGGGAGCCCCTCATCTGGAGCAGCTTTAGTTGTCCTCATCTACTTTTTAGATGCCTTTCTGTCATCATCTTAATGGTTTCTAGTTTGAGTGGATTTTACACTCTTGGTACATTCCATTGTTTAAGAATCTAAAGACCTTAAAACATGTATTCGACACACTTTGCTTACATCATGTTTCTTTTTCTTTTTCTGTAATTTTTATTTTAGCAGAAAAAGTCTTGACTGGAAATGTGTCTGCCTAAACCTGGGCTCTATGTAAACTTTCCTCGTTCATGCCATTCCTCTCTACATGACCACACCTGGAATTTGGTATGGCCATTTATTTTTGCCTAGCACTGAAACAATTAGTTAAAATAACAAAAAGTCCCCTGGATAAGTACACATTGACTAAAGTGCTTTTGAAGATTAGCTAGGAAATTTAAGAAACACTGCCATAAGTAAGAAATATATTTCTTCTGGGCAAAAGTCCCTGATGAAATAAATCCTTCGCCAGTTATATCAACAGTTACCCTGTAATCTCTTCATTTCTTTTTTGTCCCTCCTACTAGACAGCATCTTTCCTAAAGGAAAAGAATCAATTTTATTTATGACACTTAAACACATGTTGAGAAAAGGCTAGGATTTTCCAGCATTAAAGTCTTGTAAAGTGGATTTTAATGTTTGTGTCATCTGGGTGGAAGCATTTGAAGATACTTTTCTAGGCCTCTTTGCTGAATCATTACATGTAGGCTCTTGAGCAGATGGGCTTTGTTTTAGGTAGTAGATGGTTCTGGTTGTTTTATGACTCTAATCTGATAATTCAGTGACCTAGCTGTGTTTATACAGAAGTTTGTTAACTTAAACTCTAGGAAGTATTTGATATTTAGCCCCTGGAAGAGGAGTTGATGACATTTACTGTTTTCTTACTTGCCAATCACGTTCTACACCCTGTTGAACCAGATTTGGACTTAGGAAACAAGGAATCTGTAGCTGCTGAGCCAGCCCCATTCACCTCATTACCCGATTTGCACTTTGTCAATATCCTTTAACAAAAGGAATTGTTATCCCCATTGTACAGATAAGAAAGCCAAGTGATGAGCCCGCAGGAACAAAATCAGGCCCAGGGGCAGTTCCAGTTCTATTGCCCCATCCAGGTCACAGTTGCCTGATCACATTGTGGGCCTCTCTGTATTAACACACAATATCATGGTGTTATTGATGGTGTTACTTCCTGTAAACTGTGATCATCTTGTTCTGGTAGAAAAATAAGGTGTCTTCTCTGCAGACCACCTTAGATTTTAACTTTAAGGGAGGTTCTACCCTACTTCTGGTTCCAGGTAGCTCAGGGAGCTGGGTCGGGAGAAGATGCAAGTGCCCTGAGCTCATGTCTTGGGCTTTCATTCAGAGACTGACAATGTGCACCCAGGCGGGTGTCCCTTTCTGCCTCTTTTCTTTTTTCTTTTCTTTTTTTTTTTTTCTTTTTTGAGACAGTCTCAACCTGTCACCCAGGCTGGAGTGTAATGCCATGGTCTTGGCTCACTGCAACCTCCACCTCCTGGATTCAAGTGATTCCCCTGCCTCAGCCTCCTGAGTAGCTGGGATTACAGGCACACGCCACCACACCCAGCTATTTTTTATATCTTTAGTAGAGATGGGGTTTCACCATGTTGGCCAGGTCGGTTTCGAACTCATAACCTCACGATCTACCCACCTCTGCCTCCCAATGGGATTACAGATGTGAACCACTGCGCCTGGCCTCTCTGCCTCTTTTCTAACCATTGACCAAAGCTCCTCTCTGCTGCTGCTGTTGGCCATGGTACTGGGAGCAGTCAGCGAAGCCCCAGACCAGCTTGGCAGTCCAGGAGGGAGTTGGATGTGCCCCCTTGCCATGCAGAAGCCCTTGGCTTGAGCTCCAATGGAAGAAGCCTGGGTAGATGGGTCGGGAGGGATGGCGTTTCCTCCCACGTCACCTGAGAAGCAGCCGTTCTATTCCTGAGCTGTTAATACCTTGCAGGCTAGAGAACTGGGCCTGTCTGGCTAATCTGATATCCCATGAGATTTTTACACTTTCAGAAGCTATCACTAGGGAAAGAGATGTGATTGGACCTGCTTGTTTTGTGGTGGCTTTGCTGCCTGTGTGGCTTATCCACTTTTCCTCTAAAACTTTGTAAAATGAACAGACGGACTTCACACATTTGGCACTTCATGCTGCCATCATTTCTCTCTTTACACCTTTACAGCTCTTGCCACTAACATATCCCCTTGTGTTCAACAATCATATTCTCCAGTGTGTCTTCCCTGGGCAGTGTTAACACACACAGTAAGCACTGCAAAGATATTTAGGAAATGGTTAAGTTACTTCTGTTTTTGCTTGGGTTCTAGGTACCTAAATGTGCAAGCTCAGAAAGGAATAGCCAGAGTAAACATGCAAATATGAATAACTGGATACCCCTTCTTTTTCTTCATTAATTTAACACACATTTATTGACTACACACTGTTCGGCTCTGTGATTAAATGCTGGAGGATCATTGTGTACAGGGAAAACAAAGGTGTATCTGAATGTATTTCAAATCCAAAGGATTTTAAAGGAGTTACCATTTTAGAAAATCCAGCTGCAACTTACCACCACCTGCGTCTTTATTTAAGAATTGAAAACCAGTCAGTATAGAAGAGTTGGATAGAAGGTGAATTCACGTAAGTTCAATTGAATTTTTCCACATACTTACCATTTTGAAATTAAGAATTACTCTCATAGACAAGGATCCCCACATAGACTAACTTGAAATGTTTTGCAAGGCCTGGGTCATTATGGTAAGGAAACTGGTGGAGGCTTGACTCGTCTTTTCCTGTCTCTAGTATCTTCCCTCTCTGGGCATCTTTCCGTCTTTCTCCTACTGCAGAAGTACATCCTTTACCGAAGAGCCACCATTCTCAAGTTTAATGGCTGTCTTTCTCCTCTGAGCTGCCTGCCTGTGTACAGTTGTGCTGTGCTGCAGTCCCATTTGTCCATGACTTCTTGGTCTGCGCTAGGGATTCATGCATTGTATTAATGAATACAACTCAACTAGTGGTTTCTGTGGGTTTGAAATTATGAGAAACAGGTTTCCCGAAATCTTTCTTCTCTTGCTTTTAAAATATTTTTCTTATACCCAGAGCAAATGGTCAGCAGCAAGTGTTTGCTCTTGATGGAATAAACACGTCACTCTGGCAACTTCACATGTATTGAGCATTCAGGAACTCATTGCCAAAGCTACTTGAAAGCAGTTGTAGTTCTTGTCATTATACAGCTAAGGAAAGTTCATCAGTTTTGAAGTTGTCTGCCTTGAACTTGCTTAAACCGTGAGGCATGAGATCCAGATTATACTCCGGACACTAAGCCTTCGAACCAACTCTTTTAAAAATGGCTTAATTAAAAAGGAGAATGTTTTAAGTGTTTTTGTTTTTTTAAGATTCTACAAACTAGTTTTCTGCATTGCATCTTCCTGCACACTGACCTTTGGTTAATGTACTTGAATGTCAGTTGAAACTAGTCAAATGTTACTTTAAAATTTGTAGTGGTAAAACTGTAGACTCAAATTATTATTTTATGTTTTGTGGGCCAAGTTTTTATTTTACTAAATATTTGACTGAATTTTCTTCGCAATGTAGACATCAACGTGTTTATTACCACCCTAGTTTGTGGTAAGTGTTAAAGAACAAAATACTTACTGATAACCAAAGACGATTTATATTTTCATGGAAGTCAATGGATGGGTTACATGGGAGCACATCATGAAAATATTTCTGGACATCTGGAACTCCTCCCTTTGGGCCTACAGATGCTCTTAAGGGAGAGTTGTTAAAGTGCATCCTGTTACTTCTTGCAGCTTCTGTACATCCAGTCTAAGCTCATGGGACATGAACAGTGTGTCCTGGTTCAGGTTACTATCTCCACTCTGAGCAAGGAGTGGGGCTTCCAGTAGTTGCTGATTAAATAGTAGAACAGTTACTTGGTTCTGCTCCAATGGTGATGAGGGTGAATATATACTCTTACTCTTCCTTCCTGGTCTGCAGGCACCTATGTGGTGCCCAGTGGGCTGTTTTCACCAACCATAAATCCTGTGCTTCCAGGATTATGACTTCAGTGTCATGTCCTTGAAGGCAGCTGATCTGCTGTGACATGGGAAAAATCACACCCCCTGGCCGTGCAAGCATAGCAGGGAGCTTCCCAGTCAACACCCAGCAAAGTAACCTTCCCTCCCCCATGCCCAAGACGTGGGTCTAGGCATTCACCTTAATGCTAGTGGTCAGAGACCCCCAGCTAGTTCTTCTCTGCTGTGGGTTTCATCTTTTCTGAAACAGAGAACTATGATTGTGCCCAGCACCTAAGGAAAGTGTTGGAGAATCAAGTGAAGAACGGCCAGAAGCACCTGGCAAGTGCCCACTGGAAATGATCTTCCTTTACTGAACCACACAGGTACTTTGCTCATTAGTCTCAGCAATGAAGGACAACAGGTTAGTTTCTTTCTTGTGAAAACCCTTCCTGTACTTATAGTTGGTACCTCAGGACCGGTTCTCTTGTTTTTCAAGAATGCATCAGTCTTTTCTCCTGCACTGCAGCTCATCTCACCCATATTGGACTCATTTATTCCCTCTACTCTTTACTACTATCCCATGGAATTAGACGTTAAAATTATAAGGTTTCATTTTTAAATGTAGAAAGATGGGGGAAGACTAAGGAAGAAATTTGATATAAAGCCATATATACATTTGTTTCAATCAAGTTAAAGGAATACCTCTCAGGCCAAATATCATTTTTCTATGAAGTCAATGTAAGTTGTTTTTTTTTTTTTAATATATATACTTTTTATTGCATTTTAGGTTTGGGGGTACATGTGAAGAACATGCAAGATTGTTACATAGGTATAGGTACACACATGGCAGTGTGATTTGCTGTCTTCCTCCCCATCACCTGTATCTGTTATTTCTCCCCATGCTATCCCTCCCCAACTCCCCACCCCCTGCTGTCCCTCCCCTTTTTCCCCCCGACAGACCCCAGTGTGAGATGCTCCCCTCCCTGTGTCCATGTGTTCTCATTGTTCAACACCCGTCTATGAGTGAGAA